>ML856333.1:0-13086 GCA_009831015.1 Picea engelmannii
AGTTGGCAGCTTGATGTATGCAATGGTTTGCACAAGACCAGATATTGCACATGCAGTGGGAGTTGTGAGCAGATATATGAACAATCCAGGTAAAGAACATTGGGAGGTAGTAAAGTGGATTCTTAGATACTTGAGAGGTACTGCTAATCATGCATTATATTTTGGAGGTTCAGAAACTGTTCTACAAGGATATGTTGATTCAGATATGGAAGGTGATAAAGATAGCAGGAGGAGTACCACAGGGTATGTGTTTACTATAGGTGGAACAACAATAAGTTGGATTTCAAAACTGCAAAAGGTTGTTGCACTTTCAACAACAGAGGTAGAGTATGTTGCTGCTATAGAGGCTAGTAAAGAGATGATTTGGTTACAGAGGTTTATGGAGGAATTGAGAAAGAAGCAAGAGAATAGCAGGTTGTACTGTGACAATGAGAGTGCCATTCATCTTGCAAAGAAATCAACTTTCCATTCGAAGACTAAGCATATACAGTTGAGGTACCACTTCATACGATCCGCCTTGGAAGATGGACATTTGAAGTTGGAAAAGATACACACTAGCCAGAATCCTGCAGACATGTTAACAAAGGGAGTAACCAGGGAGAAACTGAGTTCCTGCTCAGTTTTAGTTAGTCTTCAAGAATGAAGATGAAGATGAGAAATTTTCCATGTCCAAGAAGGTTCAGAGTCCAGTATATACATCAGCAGTGGAGTTGTTGAGATTAGTCTTCAAGTGGGAGATTGTTGGTTGTGGAGCCTGATTATCTTTCTGATTCAGAGGTCTTTTACTTTCAGCCGTGTTTATACCCCATGAAGTTTTTACACCCCAGAAGTATGTACACTCCTCCATGCGGGGGAGTGTAGAGGGGGGGTACCCCCTCTGCGGGGTCCAGGGGGGCTATCCCCATGGCTGGGGGCAAGCGGGCCTCTAGCGGGGGTTTGGGGGTGAAGCCCCTGAAGGAAAAATTTCCTTGTAAATGTATATTGTAATTTCATTGTAAATCTGGACCATTCATTATAAGGTCCCAGATCTAATGATAGAGATTATGTTAGGGTTTTTTCCCTAGAAGGCAACCCTCTTTATGAGGGAAATGTATTGCGGCTATGATTGATGGTGAATATTGTATTCTGATATAGGAGACTGTGAGAGAAAGAAGAGGAAGTTACAACGGGTTTGTTGTAGGTTGTATCCCTTCATATGCTGGATAATAATAAAGGAAGGACCTGGCAATTTCTCTGGTGGACATAGCCCACACTGGGTGAACCACGTAAATGTGTGTCTTTATTGTATTGTGTATCTTCTATGTTTTGTTTCCGCATTTGTTTTATTTTATTGCTCCACGGTCCTATTTTTCTAACATTAGCTATGGTCTACGCGCTTCAGTAGTTCAGACATTACTTACTGGGAAATCATTTCAAAATGTTCATGGACCATTCAACTCTCAAATACCTCGTCAACAAGCCAATGTTGGGGGGGAGAATTTGTCGATGGCTATTGCTGTTTCAAGAATTTGACTTCGAAGTGATAGTCAAGCCAGGAAAGTTGAATGTAGGACCTCATCACCTGTCAGGGATCGCTAATGGGGATGAACCTACGAATTTAGAGGACAACTTTTCCGATGCGCAGTTATTTCCAATCCAAGTGGCCGATGAATATTTCTCAGACATTATCTGATACTTGAGTACATGGACTGCGCCATAAGAATTCAACACCATGCAGAAGAAAACTCTGGTAGTCAGGGCTGCATACTATCAATTGATTGTAGGACATTTATACAAAATGGGTGTAGGTAACATCTTGAGGAGATGTGTGCTAGAACATGAAAGACCTAGGATTTTAGCAGAAGCCCATGAGGGAATAGCAGGAGGACATTATGCAGGAAAATATACCACGTAGAAGGTATTGCACGTAGGACTATGGTGGCCGACTATTCACAGAGACTCAAAAGACTACTACCAGAAATGTGATGTATTTCAGAGGGTTGGTAAACATAATAGAAGGGACGAGATGCCCCTGAGAACACAAGTAACCTTGCAAGTATTCGAAAAATGGGAAATAGATTTTGTGGGACCAATTAACCCACAAGCAAAGAGATCAGGAGCAAGGTACATTATTACTGTGAAAAAATACTTGACAAGATGGGTGGAAGCAACACCAGTAAGATATTGCAGCGCAGAGACGTCAACGCAGTTCTTGTTTGATCACGTGATCACTAGATTTGGATGCCCAAGGATTTTGATGAGTGACCAAGGCACTCACTTCATCAACAACACTATTAAGGCTTTGACTGAAGAGTTTGAAGTTTATCATCAAAAGAGTACACCATATCATCCTCAAGCAAATGGAACAGTGGAAGCCTTTAATAAGATCCTTGAAAATGCACTGACAAAAATCTGCAACGCTAGTAGGGATGATTGGGAATTGAAGATACTAGCAATACCGTGGGCATATAGGACCACATGCAAAAAATTGACAGGTCAGACACCATTTAGATTGGTGTATGGACAAGAAGCAGTGGTGCCATTAGAAGTTTTGGTACCTAGTCTGTGCATAGCAAAAATTAAAAACATGATAGAGTGAGGCGCAATACAGGAAAGGCTAAGTCAACTGATGATCACAGAGGAAGATAATATTCTAGCAGGGTTTCACCAAGAAGTATAAAAAGCAAGGGACAAATCTTGGCATGACAAACATATCAAGAGGAAAAATTTCAAGGAGGGAGACTTAGTCTTGGTGTACGATAGTAAATCTCTTTGGCACCCAGGAAAATTCATAATGCATTGGTTGGGACCATACGAAGTAAAGACTTTCACAAATGGGGGAGATGTACAGTTGTAGGATTTAGCAGGAACAAAACTCAGAGGGATGATCAATGGGAGTTGACTGAAGATGTATAGGGACAATCGACCTCCTAGCACTTAAAAAAAAAAAAAAACTAAGCGCAACAACAGAGGGGTGACTGCGTCGGACATCAATATATAGCAACAAAGGGGTAGCATGAAGAAAAGAGAATGTGCACGCACACTCGAGAACGTTAGCGCGACGGAGAAAGGAACACCGATCACTAAAAGGAATAAACAACAAAAATGGAGGGTATGAAAAATAGGCGTCAACTGATGGTGGCTATCAAAATTGAATGCCAAGAACGATTGGCAAGACGCCGCATTAATCGCACCAATTGGCGACGTCGAGGGAATTCAATGGAAAGTACGCGGGAAGCGCCAGTTCATTTAAAAAACAATTTTGGTAACGTCTCTGAGAAGCTTCACACGATTCCTCTATAAAGAAAGCATGATGGGATCGGAAAGGTTATTGTGAAATTAGGAAAAGAACAGAGCAATAGAGTACACAGATCAGAGAGGGAAGTTTCAGAGGTTACAGAGCCAACTAAGCTCGGTGGAGAACATATTTACCACCATGGCACCACCCAAGCTAAGAGTGTCAAGCCAAGCATACAGACGATCGCGAAGCAACGTTAGAGCACCACTGTAGCCATAGGGAAGCGAACAACAAGAACCTCAGCCTCCAGAAGTTGTCAACTTGGATGAAATCCCGTCGCCTAATATGGAACCAAGAAGCTCCACACAAGTGGTGGAGGAAACCCATCAGACTGCACCAGTGGGCATGGACATTGATATTCCAGGAGTGGGACAGTGTCATCAGGCTGAGGACGCAGGTAATCAGTCGCACCCAAAAAACCCTGAAGAAGCCTCGAGAGTTAAAGGGACATTCCTGAACCAGATAAAAATGGTCGCACCAGAAATATCACACACTGCCGCGTCGGAGCAACCACAGGAGGGCACAGTAGAATATGTCATCAGTCGGGTAGAGGATTATGAATAAGAGAGAACAATGGAGGTTGGAACCTTGAGTCAACCACCACAGTAGAAGGGCAAGAATCCAGTAGCAAGATCATCGCGCAGACATGATGGCACAACCATAGTCTTGCCGCACATTCCGGATGGGGTACGTGTAGCGGGTAACATGTTAGGCCATGTGGAAAAATTATGGTAATCAGATCATGATGTAACTGATATGGACAAGTTTTTGGAGTTTTCAAGAAATTTTACTTGGATACTGTGGGTATAGGACCCTTCGACGAACCAATTAACCAACCAAAATAGTGGGCAATTGGACTGGCCAAAACTGGGATTCTAGGCCTATTAGAGATCCCACACTTTGGAAGGGCTAGGGACATAACCAACTGTGTCAAGAAGTTGATGGAATTTACCCACGGAGGATACCTATGGATGGAAGAGACTGTATTGATAGACATAGAGCTGATTACATGCATTACAAGATTGTCTTCTCGGGGGGAGACACCCGTGCAGTACCTTGATGACAAGATGAAGGAGAAGGCACTGGTCGAGGAAATGAAGAAGATGTATGGCATAGAAAGAGGGTTGTGCGGAATCATAATTAAGTGCATTAGTGATGCAACCATAAGGATGGCCACAAAAATCATGGCGTACAAGTTACTTAGAAAGTGTCGCAAGGAGGAAGTCCCTACCGGGGTCGTCGCAGTAGAAACACAGACTGCAAGGACACACAGGGCCTGGGGACATAATTCCACTATTCTTGTCTCGTCATCCTGATCACTTTGGTCGGATGGTGGGAGCCTAAGTATACATATTTTTCCGTGCAATGAGATACCTATCGTTGGGGAGCACTTCAGACCCCATGAACAAAAGTGCGAGTGCAGGCATGTTCGCAGGGTATTACAATGACCTGTAGGAAAACATCGCCAACACTTAGCGAATTACACAAGAAGTGGTCGTGAAATATCAGGGCATAGCCAATTTTAAAGCGACCGGGAATATAGTGTGGATCCAAGAACGGAAGGATCTTGAGAGTTAATGGCTAGAACTTTGGTACCGTGTCAAGGAAGAGGACATAGAAATAGCCATCAAGGATTGGCACGATGACTGGAGGATTTCAGACTTGAATCAAGAGATGCCCGTAGATAAGGAGGAGGAGGCAGAGTAGGAATAGACACCTGTAAGAGATAAAACGATGCCCAAGAAGCCAAGGACAAGTCAAAACCTGATGCAATAGAAGAAAGCAAGTGTGTCCAAGAAAGGCACCTAGGCGGGGAAGAAGAACAACACCCAAGCACAATAGGAACAGGAGAAAGAGACTGAGACAACACAGGGGACCACATCAAGTGCTACTTGGAAGGAGGAAGGCTATACCAAGAGGCAAATTATACAAACGGGGGGTGCGTACAAAGAAATCTAAGGTGCACAAAACGCCACCAAAATATACAATCACGGAGGACGACATAGACCTCGTGGCCCAAATGGTCCAAGATTGAACAATGGAGGATTTTGAAGATGCCCAGTGCCAAAGGGACATGATTTAGGAGGAGCTGATAGGAATGAGGCAACTCCTCGAGCATATCATAGAAACACAGAGGGTCAATAGAGGCATAGAATCAACCCCCGTAGCATCACAGACAACAACCAAGGTTGGGCCAAGTGAGCATGATATGATCCAGACGATGGCACAGGCGGGCTTGACTTTTCACATTACACCCAACATGTTGTGCATGGATGAAATTGTGGGTCAGACACCCTTGAAATATTTGGTCCAAATACAGTTGGTAATGACGCGGATACCAACCAAGGCATTGTATAAACTGCAAGTCAACATCGCGTAGGAGGTACAGTCGCGCGCATGCACAAACACAACGGAATTGCAAAAGACAAAGGATAACAGAGAAGAGATGGAATTGGTGCTCGAAAAGGTCAAGCTCGAGACCAAATATGAGAAATATCGTGCAGATAGGATCGAGCAGGGATTGGCTGTAGCCTATGACAAAATTCCAAAGTGCACGTAGACAATATATGTAGAAGATTGATTATATTTTGCAAACAATCGATCAATACAAGAAGGAGATCGAGCACCTCCAAGAACAAATCATCCCTACCAATCCCTCAGAGGTAAGGGAGAAGAGGAAGCATGAAGCAACATGGCAGATGGAGGAGATGGAACGACAAGTCCGTGTAGCTACCGACTTGTTTGATGAAGCAACAAAACTATGGACAAAGCTGGAGGAGGATCAATAGGTCTAGCAGTGGGACCAGGAGGAAGAGAAGATAAGCATAGCTATCTAGGACCTCAAGAAGAGGCAGAAGACGAGGACGATCACTGAGCACGTCAAAGGAGTGCAGGATATGAAGAAGATGCAAACTAAACTCATAGCCGCATAGACATAGAAGAAGGATCGACAAGCTCAAATGGAACCTCTCTAAGTGTGAGCAACGGAGGTCATTGCGCAAGCATAAGAGGCAAAGAAGAACATGACACAGATGCAGGAAGAATGCACATAAATGATTAGCAAGGAGGTTACAACACAAGTAGTGGACGCACTCAAAGAAAATACTGCGCAGTCTCAAACACAAGCATAGGAACTCACATAGAAGTTCCAGACTCTTGCAGGAGCTGTTGAAGAAGTGCACAAGGTGTAGGTGGCTCGGGACGAGCCACATGTCAGTGTTGGGGGCATGTTGGATGCAATCCTAGTTAGGAGGAAAGGCTATTTTTGGAAGAGAAGCATGCAAGGAGGAGAAGAAATCTGGAAGGAAAAGCAACATGTGCAAGCGGAGCAGGAGAGGCACGCATGCAAGGAAGACCTAACGACGCTAGGGTTAGGGTTTTTGTAATGTATTGTATTGAATGATGAGCCAATGATATAAATAAGTAGTACTTAGAAGGAGAGAGGGGGATAGATAGAGATTGAACAAGAGGAGGGTAGAATGGTACAAGTCATTAAGCTGGTGAGATAGGAAAGTAGGGAGCGACTCAATCCCGAGGGTTAGATCACAGGCTGAGGAGCCTGGTGCGATCTAGTCATCCTCGTAGGGCTTGAGGAGCATTTTGAGGAGAGTGAGATCCAATAATGTAAACATGCATGACATGATATATTAATGAACCATAATAAGAAGCCTGAGAGCCAGATCTTTGTGGATGTAGCCTAGGAGGGGGTGAAACATGGTAACACCTGTGTTATGTGAATGAATGTATGTGTCTTTATTTGTTGTTAAATGATGAATGTTAGATGAATGAATGAACTAGTAGAATTGGTATTCCACATGCATGGATAGAATGATTGTTATAGCTAGATGTTAGACTGAATGAATAATGATTACATAGTACAACCACAGATCTCCACTCATTCCCCGGTTGCAAACATGTGAGTATTGCAACCACCAATAGAGCTATCTTGGGTGAGACTATGCAATACATTATGTGTGCTACGTTGCCTTCTGGTCTTCCAGAGGGGACAATAGTTTTAAAGGGATTTTGTTGGGAGCTTATCAAATATGAACCAGGGTCAATCTATGATAGGAAGGTAGAACCAAAATATCTATAAATAACCATAAGTAAAAGAAGTTTGATCTAAATCTAACAAATGGTTCAAGTCCAACAAAGTGTGACATCCCAAGGGAGTTAAAAGTTGTCTTCAGTAGTATCTAGTTCTATAAGTGTGTCCATAGGAGTAGTATTGGTGATCCAAAAACCAAAACCCAAGGGATCTATGTTAGTTTAAAGTCATCAAAGAATGACAACAACTCAATCAAATGACTCATATATGGAATTACCTCTATCTCATGGTAGGGGTGACAAGGATTCAAAACAACATTAGTTCCTTTGTGATTCCATTTGGAATGTGAAAAGAACCCTAGATGCTACCTGATTGGTGGAATTCCAAACAACACTATGAGGAAGGGCATTGCAATGGTACATGAAAGGAAAGAAAAACACTTAATGTCTAGCATGGTGTGACTTTGATATAGTTAAAGGAAATATTTGTGAAGGAGTTTCAAAAGCCATAGTCAAAACCATAGAGCATCACAAAGTTAAAGGAAATTAAGAAGAAAGTGGGAGTATGACTAGCGGTTCTAGGATTTAATAAGTCACCTAAGTTACAATATTTAGGAGGTGCAATACAAAAAATGGTTTATCGACAACCTATTACCGCATATTCCCACATAATTACTGCAAAAATAGATGTTGATGAAAAGGGAAGCGTTGGAGTTTGTCATGTGACTAGAGTGATCCAAGTGGGTCTCGGTGGCCATCCACCTTCTCCACTGAATCAACATTTCTAAGCCTATGGTTTTGATCAACCATGATATTCACCATTTTGATGGGGAATGTAATGTAATTCCATCTCCATTTGTAATGTAATGTAATACCTACAACGTAATGCATCGAATCCCATTAGGACTTCGTAGTTAAATGTGCTTGGGATAGAGTAGTTCTGGGATGGGTGACCTCCCGAGAAGTCCTAGTGTTGTACATTCCTATGGAATTTTGTAAACTTAGACCAATTTATCCCACATGCATCATGGGAACTATTCTCCTCTCACTCTCTCATATATAATCAAGGTGAAGGAGGTCCTTTGAGCATGCAATGGAGTGTGATGTAACGCTTATTGTGAATGAAGCGTAGCCAACATCTATTTCTCTTTAGAGATAAGCTACCCCATTCTATCTAGTTTGTGTTCTACAATGTTCTACTATTTTATTCATTAACAGAAGTTGGGTTTCACAGTTTTTATGTGTTTTTGATATATTTTCATTTCTATCTCATTTCATTCTCATCATAGTCTGAATCATAAAGTCTACAAGTGGATTAGTGGAAGCCTCAGTCCAAGGATTAACTCTAGGACTAGCACAGTTCTAGTACCAATTGAAAACATTGATAAAGTAGATTAAGGAGTTAGCAAAAACCAAGTCGAGTGAAATAGATGCAATATGGTGTACATTGTGCACGACCAAAGGATATTTGCATAATGTTTTCCCCATGGCTAAGATATATGATGGAACAATAGATAACTTGTTCCTGGGAAGTACGTTGGGTAAATTAGGCATAGGACTTTGCAAGATATGTAGGAATCCAAGTCATAACCTACATCATTACCCATTGCTACAAAAGTATAATAACATTGTAGTCATATTATATTGCAAATTTTGCAGGGTAAACACTCACCATATAGAGGAATATCACACATTATTTGCACTCACTAAGAGATTTGAAATAATCTATTCATGATAGACTTTGAGGGAAGTGGAAATCGAAGGAAAAATAAAAAATAGAATCAGGATAATCAAGCATTGAGGAATGGTGCGAACTATCCTCAATCACGATGGTATAATTGTATGAAGTGAGATATATTACATGTGGTCACTTCAACCTTATTATGGTTGTTGTCGTAAGACCAAACATAGCATTAAGGATTTCCCTGAGCTAATAGAGAAATGGGAGGTGTGGGATAGATGAAAATGTGGTGCAAACATGGTTAATTCATAACCATGGATCCTTGGTGGTGTTGAGACAAAACAAGTGTACATGGGCATCAATATGGTCACTTGAAATGGAGCCAAGATAGGCATAGATGTTGGAGACACAATTCAAGAACTAGTCCATAGAGCTCCACAAAAGACACTAGCGTTTGAACCCATGAACAAAAGGACTTTATGTGAAACACAATATAAGTCATGAGGGAAATTATACACAAAAGTATGGTTGCCCTAGTGGATGTGGAGAGACCATATATCATGACTCGATCATCAAGATAATTTCAATTCCTATCAATGCAGACATTGGAGAAAAAGGTATAGGGGTTGTTGAAGACCTTCCTACACATATTAAAAGATGAGTAAGTTGTGTCTAGTCTCAAAAAAATAATAGCACAATTGCTAGGAGAACCTACGATTATAATTGATCAACCATTACATGGAGTGTATAAAATTTAGTCAAGGAAATAATTCTAGCTTAATGTGTTGATTGGAGGATATCATGTATGTGAAGTCATGCTAGATCTAGGGTCATACATGAATATCTTACCAAATAAATCTTGGGAATTCATGGGAAAACCAAGTTTGGTATATTTTCCCATACAACTATGATTGGAGAACTAGTCGTAGATCTTCCCGATTGGTAGACTAGAGAGGTTGACCTTGATGCCATGAAGACCTATGTCAATTTTGAGGTGATCAAGATATTGGACGAAAAGGATCCATATACTGCACTGCTAAGGATTGATTGGGCCTTCAATAATGATGTTATCTTAAACTTGAAGTAAAGGTGGATTTCATTTGAAAAATTAGGCCGTAGAGTCATTCATCTAATGGACCCCACATTGGGTGAGTGCTTTGTGGAACTGATGAAGGAATTTTTGGATGAAAATTCCCTAGATCAATGGTATAACCTTACTGCATGTCATCAAGTGGATTACATTAATCCTATGGAATATGGGGAGCTAAGTTGGCATAGTGTCTACTCATTCACAATATATTTAGAAGTAGCTTTTAGGTGGATGTCATAGAGAGAAAGAACTAGCTGAAGTTTGACAACATGAAATAATTTTTCACTCGAGTGGAAACCCAAATCATGCATATGTATAGAATTGCAGCATTGGACCTCTCTCTAGAAGAGGCCCTAGCACTATGGTGGGAAACATACAGTCAGTGGGAAGCATACAATTTTATGGGTGTTAAGCATACAATCAGTATGAAGCATGGAATTAAGATTGGAGGTCCTCGTGACTTTTATCACAATGATCATTGTCTCACTCACCTTTTAGAGTTCAATAATCTTGAGGAGGGTGATCATGCAGAGGGGGATGTTGGATATGTGTTTATTTAGCTTTTGTTTTAGCAAGTGTGCTACTCAACTGAGGCTTCAAAAGATGCATATAGTGATGATTCAATATTAAATAGGTGGATTTTTCTTGAAAATATGAATATGACATGTTTTGGAATTTGTTTGTTCCAGGTTTGGGAAAAGAGGGTTAATTCCCAAGAACCTCAAAATTTTAACCAAGCCATAATAGTTGGAGATGATGTGAGTGGATTGCCAACCTTTTGTCTTCCTATACAAGATGGTGGAGTGGGATTTGATTATTTAATCCATATGGAAGATGGGAGATATTGAATATACACTATCGAATAGAAGGCGGTCTGAGAAATGTATAGTATATGCATAGAGTCGTGATCAAGATCTTGTTGATGATAAGACATAGCCTTTTGTCTCATGGACAAGGATATGTATGATTTTATGGCAATTGATAGGCCTTCAAATCCAACCATAGATTGTGGAATAACTCTTCATAAGATGTTTTGGATTGTCACAATGGGTTTACGTGGTGAGGGGTATCTAAATTTCATGGGAAATGAATTTGAACACCCATAATGGATTGAATTTCCAAGAGGTGATCAATGTCTTCCAAATGGGATATTTTTTCCAAGAAACAACAACATATTTTATAAATGTCAGTGTAGATTTGATCTAGGCAATGCAGAGTATCTTAGGTACAACGGTATGCAAGAGTTTGAAAAAGCTATGCAACATTTGTAGGAAAATTATGGTTTTATGACTTCAGGACACCTAGCTCATATTGTCACAACATCACTCTTTGAACAATTAGCCTACGAGGTTTTTATTATTAAGAATTTGGAGGTAGTTTTTGAAAACAATAATCCACAAAAAGATTCTTGAATGTAAGACATATGGGTGGTGGAACATATAGCAAATAAAAGGGTATAAATGACAAATAGTCAACCAAATTCCTCCAATTTTGGGGTGAAAAAGTGGAAATCTCACCTCATAAGTATCATGCCCTTCCAAATAATCGTTATTTTCATGACTTTGTTTAGCAAATAGATCCAATTTTCCAGGGAAAATTTAATCATGTAAAATATATAAAATAAACATCTTGAGAACAACAAACATTCGTAAGTTAGGAGGTTTTTGGTAGCAAGAGACTGTGTTCTTTGTAATGAAGCCCGTAGGGATTTGAAATTTTTATTATATTGGAGGATTTATCTATGGATTCACCGCTCATTCTCAATAGAGCCTTGTGTTCTCTTTCTATTTTTTGTATTAAGTCTCTTTAAATTCATCTCTATTCTATATCTTAATTTTGTAATTTGCATTAAGATTGATCAAGTTAGAGACAATAATTTTGTATGACCACCACCGTTGTTGAGTATGTGTTTATTGATTTGATGATGTTGTCACATTCGATGGAAACATGTGCATACATTTGCAGGTTATTTTATTTAAATGTTATGTGGTTAGATTCATAATTTATGCCCAACCTATGCATTTATTTATTGTTGGATTTATTGTATATTGCTCAACAAGATCATCCTTCTTCATCTTAGATCTGTGAAGACTTCCTTACTCACTGCTAGGCTTGAGATTTTTTGTTTTTTCTCCTTTACTCCACCTATCATTACCAAAAATTGTGCTATGTTGAATTAGACTCGATGCCGAATGAATTATACCTCTGATAGAGATTTATAGTTTTTATTCCAGTCAGTTACCATTAAATCCTTAAACCATGAATACCTTGTTTATATTGCTTATTATTTAAATCTAACATCCTGAGATGATTGATGTGAGTTGATGTTTAATGACAGTAGGAAGTCAATTTATTTTGTCTTTGAGGGATCCCCTTCTGGTTCAAGATCCATATTGTGGCCCAAAGTAGGTTTCAATATGTCTTGGCATTGTTCCTAAACAACCAGGAACAATCTCAAGTTACAACATCTTTGTTGCACCATTGATGGGGAACAAAGGTTCAAGATATGTTCCCTATGGTTTTATGAAGATCAAATCTAGTTCTTGAAGGTGAACAAGAGTTAGGCATCAAGTTATTTAGTTATTCACCTGACAACTCCACTATAATTCTAATTCATTGTAACTTCACTAGAAACTCCACTACATTCAATTATCAAGTTCCTTTTCTGCAAAGATAGTTGTAAGGTATGCTCCATTTGATTTTTCAAATATACATGGTTTTCCTAATCCTATTCCTAGCACATAAGACTAGGTAGAATGCCTTCCAAGATTTAGAGAAGATGATGATGATTGTCCTGCACAACACTTGATAGATTTTCATGAATGCTTGTATCAACTATGGATTTTTTTATGAAGATGTTCTCATGAAAATGTTCATGATCTCTCTAGAAGAAGATTCTTATCAATGGTATAAATCTTTACCTATTGTTTGTATTGCTTCACTAAAGGATTTTCATATTTTGTTTCATTCTCACTGCCAAAGGTTTTATCT
>ML856333.1:16016-27714 GCA_009831015.1 Picea engelmannii
CCAATCATTTATCTAAGACAACCTAAATTCTATTGAAGTCCTAAGTCCCTATTCTTACCAAATCAATGACTTAAAGGTTTATTGATATATATTCCAAATTCATTACAAAGCCAAGGGTTAATAAATTGTTATAACACCTATCTAAGTGTAGAAACACCAATTCAAGAACCATGAGAACTTGGCACATAAATTCATATGTGTACCCACACATGTGTACATTTCCAAATCACCCAATCCAAAAGTTAGATTCATGCCCAACCATATGTCCATTAGTATGACCAGGAGCCAAAAAAGAATGTGGATTCAGGGGGCGAAGTAACTTATAGTGGTTTTAATAAAATGCATATGACCAACAATAGAATGGAGTGTGCCCCCTCCCTCAATGGTTTTCAAAATCATGAAGGAAACCACATGGTGATATGAAAGTGGTTTCAAATAATGTGACATTTCAACCATAGGAACGAGCTTGACCCCTCCCTCAGTGGTTTTCAAAATCACAAAGGACCCCCACGAAACCACTTGAGTTCGACTCATTCATGGAGATCTGAGCAGTTGGTCGATTTTGATGGTTTTGAGGGGAATCCATGGATATTGTGGCATCATTAGTTGGTCCAATGCAGACTAAGTCTAGGGCATCTGAAACATGGTTCATTTGTTTGCATGGTTTTGATTTTTGAAGCTACTTCTCTCAGCTTGTTGTATATTCTTTCCACACGTTGGAATTCGAGTTCATGACCTAGCATGCCCATGTAAAGTTTTTTTCAATGGAAGCATTGTCTAACGATGGTTGATCCTTGCACCTAGAGCTTCAACTACACACTTTATTTTGACTCATTCATGGAGAGAACTGTATCATTATTACATGCAGTTTCACTTTTGGCTCATTCTCCTTAACTGCATATAAGCTTACTCTAATAGGTTATGAGTGGGGACGAATCAACAAAGAAACTAGAATAAATCCACGTGGTTATCTGTCGAATCATTATGAAAAAGTACAAATGCTTCTTAGTGAGCGTTTCCTAGGATTTTACACGGTACCAGATAATGGTCCTTGGAATATTACAATTTTATGGGTGTTAAGCATACATTCAGTATGAAGTATAGAATTAAGCTTGGAGCTCCTTGTTAATTTTATCACAAGGATCATCGTCTCACTCACTTTTTGGAGTTCAACAATAGTGAGGAGGGTGATCATGGGGAGATGTTGAATATGTTTTTATTTAGCTTTTGTTCTCTGGAAAGTTGTGGGTATTTAACTTTTCAGTCCACCGAGAAATATGAAAAATGATAGCTACCATGACTAGTGAGTAAAAGTTTTAATTTTAGCAATTGTTCTACTCAACTGAGGCTTCAACAGATGTATACAGTGATGATTAAATATTAAATAGGTGGATTTTGCTTGAAAATATGAATATGGAACATTTTGGAATTTGCTTGCTCTAAGTTTGGGAAAAGAGGGTTAACTCTCGAGAACCTCACAATTTTAACCCAACCATAACAGTTGGAGAAGATGTGAGTGGCATGCCAATATTGTTTCTTCCTATACAACATGGTGGAGTGGGATTTTATTATCGACTTCATATGGCAGATGGAAAATATTGAATATACACTATCAAATAGAAGGTGGTCTAAGAAATGTATAGCATATGCAGAGAGTCATGATCAAGCTCTTGTTGGTGATAAGACATAGCCTTTTGGCTCATGGACAAGGATATGCATGATTTTATGGAAATTGATTGACCTTCAACTCCAGCCATAGATCGTGGAATATCTCTTCATAAGATGATTCAGCTTGTCACAATGGGTTTAGGTGGTGAGGGGTATTTAAATTTCATGGGAAATGAATCCAAACACCTTGAATGGATTGATTTTCCTATAGGTGATCAATGTCTTCCAAATGGAAAATTTATTCCAGGAAACAACAACATTTTTGATAAATGTTGGCATAGATTTGATCTAGGAAGTGTAGAGTATATTAAGTAGCATCGTATGTAGGAGTTTGAAAAAGATATGCAACATTTGGAGGAAAAATATCGTTTAATGACTTCAAGACACCTATCTCATTGAAATAACCCTCACCATACAAAACCAAAGGAGGAGCACTACAAGATTATAAATATTAACAGATAATATAGAGTAATTTTTGTTTATACACAACATTAATTCGACATCAATTATCATTACAAAGAAATTTATAAAGTACTTACACAATGTCACAAGGTTTAGTTTATTTAGTACTTATTAAATAACTTGACATAACTTCTTAAAAATTTCAGCTGGTGATACGAAAGAATAAGTGATTAAGAAACTATCTTATTTATTTAAGAACACGCAACTTGTGCAATTCTAAATTATGCAGAAAGCACAAATGGAAATTATATTCCAATGATTAATGAACTTAAGTCACTAATATGAATCAATAAAACAATTTCTCGTCTTCATTTTATAACTAAAATTCCTATCATTTTTATAACTAATATCAATATTAGAAACCATCCATTGGTGTTTATAATAATAAAGAATCCAATATCCTATGATAACTTAATTTTCATCAGCTTTAAATCCTATGCTTGCCATTCCTTTTATATTCATTCACTTATTTTCACCTTCAAATTATATATATATATATATATATATATATATATATATATATATATATATATATATATATATATATATATATATATATATATATATATATATATATATATATATATATATATATAATCTATCGGATCTAAGGAAATTTTACTACTTCTAATTGTAAAAAGAGAGTATATTAAAATAGTCATAAATTTAATTCGAATTTATTACAATCTCTATATCAAGTCTTATCTAAAGAACCCATCAGTCAAGCATTTTGTAAAATTATTTGCTTGATAATTCAATAATATTATTCTAGTATGGATCGTTTAATAAGATACATATGTAATTCAGATGCTATACTCCACAAGAAAATACATAATTTACTTAATCAAAGTTTAAATTTATCCTCTAAAATAAACTGCTTATACCTAGACTGAATCGTAAACCATAAAATTATCTCCTTCCTACTAATTTATGATGCAGGAGCATCACTCCACCTCAGCACGCGCCAACTATCTAGCACATTGGTGCGCATTCAACGAGGGGAGAGGCGCCAACCCTCTCATTTTACCTCAAAATTTAAATGCAATTAAAACAATTGAATGTTGTTAGGATGAAAGAGCCAAGTTGTGCTTTTGCACAGGTTGTAGATGGGGTCGCCTTAAGTGGCTGACGGTAGGAGGGATATCGATCCGATTCGGACTAGATTTCCACTCATTGTAATCTGCCTCATTAGATAGGCGTTTTGATGGTGATTAGACACAACTAGTGTAGCTTGGTGGGAAAGCTCGTCGAGCGCCTCTTTTATATATCTTTGTATTGTATACCCAGTAGAGGTTGTTGAGAGGCTGTTGGAGATCAATTGAAAAACATTGTAAGCCAAGGAGAGGAGAGTTGAGAGACGAGACTGAGTTGCAGTCCAGACTCTTGTATTGTAATTGACATTCTTATATCAATACAAAAGAACAGATTCCACTATTTGTAAATTCTTGTGTGATGGATGTTTATTTATGAATGTCATCATGCTTATAAGTATGTTTATGTTATATTTCATCTGCAGGGATAGAGATAAAATCCTCTGTCTGTGATGTTGCTGGATTATTTATGGGTTCTTCAGGCTAAGCGCAAGGAGTGCCTAACAGAGTGTTGAAATTTTATGAGCCAACGTAAGGAGTGTGTATCTAAAATCTTTCGAGATAGAGGAGAACGTGCCAGGAGGGCACACCAAAATAATTCACATACTCAAAGGAAAACCTCAAGGTTGCTAAATACCTTGGAGGAAATTCTGCGCAGGAGGAAGTGTAGCACATAGTTGCTGAATACTCTGTAAGAGTCAGCCAGGAGGGAATTGAGTAGGTTCCAGTGTGCGCAGAACGAACACATTTTGGAGTGTTGGAGAAATTGAGGAAAACCCCAGAGTTACTAAACACTCCGAGTGAAGGAAGATCTGCAAGTGTGCATTAAGTGGATGTAGGAGTCATTTTGGTAAACCTGAAGGATTTCAGGAAGAAAAAGAAAGACTTGTGCAATGAATGCACTAGGATAGCACTTGGATAAGTGTTGCGAGAATCCATCTGAAGGATCATCCAAGTGAAAGGAGTGTGCCAAAGGTAAATCAATTTCGCCCTACAAGCTCAAAAGAATCAACATCGTCGCACACATAATCTATGCAAGGAGTGCAAGAGGTTGAGAGAAGTCCAAGTCTTGGACAGTGAGAAAAGTTCTAAGTGTGCACAGGAGTAAGGACTTGTCGAAGTCTTGAAGTCCTGAAGCCTAGCAGGAACATCCATCGTTAGGAGAAGATAGGTGGAGAAATATCAGAAGATCCAGGAGGTAGAGTTCCAGAAGGTTTGCATAGAGAAAAGGGAAATCTCCGTGAAGTCACAAAGGGCGGAGTGAATCTGGACCGTCAAATCCATAAGAAAACGAGGAAGAGATTCATGTATTTCAGATAAGTGGTGCTCTGGAAGAAAGGGGAGAGAAGAGCGGAGAGACTCCCGAAGGTCGGAGTTCGAAATAGAGCATAGTCGTTGATCTAAGGGGGTAACGAGGACCGTTGATCCTCGCACTCAGTGTATTCGCCGATCTAGAGTTCGGGGAAATAGGAGTTGGTTATTGAGAAAAGGCCAAATCCAAAGGACTGAATCGCCTTTCAGGTTTTAGCCCTGGGACACAGCCGAGGTCATATGGGAGAAAGGGCCTAGCATAGAGAGCTAGAATCCACTGTTAAATTTATTCAAAGGGGACAAGGAAGAGTCGTGGGTTGACAGAACCTGCACTTTGGAGAAAGAGGGACCTGTGAAAATTGAATTGGGTTCCAGTAGGGAACCAAAGAGTCGATCCCACTTAGATTATTGAACGATCCTAGGCCAGGAGATCGAGCAGCCCCCAAGGAGAGAAAGGAAGAGAAGGGGGGGATCTGCGCCAGAGTGGTATCAGATCCTGAATTTGTTTTCAGGTGAAGAGAGACAGAGTGTGATGATTTGTAGAGACTGTTGCAAGGTGTGAAAAAGATGGTAGATAGCCAAGTGGGATGAAGGTGAAGAAATATGGCTACTGAAGGCCATAAGTGCGGTCGAGGAGAAGACTTCCCGCGGAAGAGAAAATCAGAAATTGACAAGGAGATCAGTGAAATCCGAGCAGAGATGGAGAATCTAGCATTAAATATGCAGCAGGAGGCAAAGGTACACTGGAGATACGAGTGGACTTTGAAACAGAGAGCCAAGTGGCATGTTCATAAGTTGTTGGCCAGAAGGCAACAACATGTGTTAAAAAGGTTGCTGAGGCATGTTAAAAACCTCAATGATGAGGGAAAGAGATCTGGCAGAGGTCTCATAGATTTCCAGGTGGGAAATGAGAAGGGATTAGTTGATCTCATAAACTGCTAGAAGGGCAGAGGAGACATCTCAATTTTCCAGGTGGGCAAGGGAGAAGAGATGAGCTCAGCTGAGAGTACATGTTAGCAAGGGGTGTTGATAGATCGAGAGGAGGCAAAATAAAGGCCTCATCCATATGAAAATTCATGTGGAACTGAAAGCCACATGAATGAAGATGATGATAAGTTACAAACTTCCACCGTCGAGGAGAAATATCAGAGGAGCATTCTGATCATTGGAGGAATCAAAATATTCCTTCCAAGCGACCAAGGAGAGGCTAGCATATGAATTGCAGATGCAACAACATAAGGACAACAAGTTGAGACTATCATGGAGGAGAAGGAGCAGATACTGAAGTCAACCCCAACAGAAGAGGAGCATGCAGTTGAATTTCTCACTTAGTTGGAGACAAAGTTGAAGATGCTCGAGGATTGGTTGGACAATCCAGAACCAAAAGATGGCTGCCAGGAGATAGCCAAGCTAGAGAAAATGTGCCAACATGAGGAGAAGTCGGAGGAAGCTGGAATGGAACCAGTGTGAGTGGAGCTGGTAGAAGATAATCTATCAGAGGAGATAGTTGAGCATCAACTCGATAAGGAGCCTGCAAAATCAGATTTTGCGACAGAATGGCCAGCCAACGCCACAAGAGATGAAGGTAGCATGAGGGACCAGGTTGGTATACTCATCGATCGATATGAGGAGTTACAACTGAGTAGACTACATGAGGAAAACTGGCCAGAGGAGTATATGGAACAGGTGATACATGAGATAAGGGAGTTTATATTGAAGTCATCAAAATAAGTTGTCAGTAGGGATAAGCTGAACATTGGAGGATCTGCATGAGTAGTAGGGAAGCAACAACAACAACAAAAAATAACATGAGTAGGAGAACAACTCAAGTAGAAAATTTGGGATCTAGGAGGATTTAAACATAGCTGGGAAGCTCATGAGCAAGAGCTGATGTGAAGGAGCTCATGAATTTTTCGTAGCAGTGGAGTATGATGTAGAAGCATCACTCCACCTCAGCACATGCCAACTATCTAGCATGTTGGTGCCCATTCAAGGAGGGGAGAGGAACCAACCCTCTTATTTTTCCTCGAAATTTAAATGCAATTAAAACAATTGAATGTTGTCAGGCTAAAAGAGCCAAGTCGTGCTTTCACACAGGTTGTAGATGAGTTTGCCTTAAGTGGTTGATGGTAGGCAGGATCTAGATCCGATTCAGACTAGATTTCCACTCATTGTAATCTGCCTCATTAGATAGGAGTTTTGATGGTGATTAGACATCACTAGTGTAGCTTGGAGGGAAATCTCGTCGAATCTCTCTTGTATAAATATTTGTATTGTATACCTAATAGAGGTTTTTGAGAGGTTGTTGGAGATCAATTGAAAAACATTGTAAGCCAAGGAGAGGAGAGTTGATTGCCGAGACTCAATTGTAGTCTAGACTCCTGTATTGTAATTGATATTCTTATATCAATACAAAAGAACATATTCCACTATTTGTAAATTCCTATGTGATGGATGTTTATTTATGAATGTTATTGTGCTTATAAGTATGTTTATGTTGTAGATGTGTATGATAGATTTCATCTGCAGGAATAGAGATAGAATCCTCTATCTGTGAGGTTGTTGGATTATTTTTGGGTTCTTTAGGCTAAGCACAAGGAGTGTGCGATAGAGTGTTGAAATTATGTGAGACAACATAAAGAGTGTGTATCTGAACTCTTTTGAGTTAGAGGAGAATGTGCCAGGAGGGCACACCAGAATAATTCACATACTCAAGGGAAAACCTCAAGGTTTCTAAATACCTTGGAGGAAAGTTTGCACAGGAGGAAGCATATCACAAAGTTGTTGAATACTTTGTAAGATTCTTCCAGGAGGGCATTGAGTAGGTGACAATGTGCATAGAACCAAAATGTTCTGGAGTGTTGGAGAATTTAAGGAAAACCCCAGAGTTACTGAACACTCTGAGGGAAGGAAGCTCTGCAAGTGTGCATTGAGCGGATGTAGGATTCATTTTGGTAAACTTGAAAGATTTCAAGAAGAAAAAGGAAGACATGTGCAAGGAATGCACTAGGCCATCACTTGGATAAGTGTTGCGAGAAGCTGTCTGAAGGCTCATCCAAGCACAATGAGTGTGCCAAAGGTAAAGCAATTTCTCCTTACAAGCTAAGAAGAATCAGCGCCATCACGCACATAATCTAAGTAAGGAGTGCAAGAGGCCGAGAGCAGTCCAAGTCTCGGACAATGAGAAGAGTGCTAAGTGTGAACATGAGTAAGGACTTGTCAAAGTCCTGAAGTCCCCAAGCCTAGCGGGAACGTCCGATGTTGGGAGAATACAAGTGGAGAAAGATCAGGAGATCCGGGAGGTAGAGTTACATAATGTTTTCTTAGAGCAAAGGGAAATATTCGTGAAGTCGCGAAGGGTAGAGTGAATCTGGACCGTCATATCTAGAAGAACACGAGGAGGAGATCCACGTATTTCAGAGAAGTGGTGCTCTGAAAGAAAGGGGAGAGTAGAGAAGAGAGACTCCCGAAGGACATAGTCCGAAACAGATCATAGCCATTGATATAAGGGGGTAACGAGGACCGTTTATCCTCGCGCTCATTGTATTCACCGATCCAAAGTTTGGGGAAATAGGAGTTGGTTGTTGATAAAAGGCTGAAGCCCAAGAACCGAAGCACATTTCAGGGTTTATCCCAGGAACACAACCAAGGTCATATGGGAGAAAGGGCCTAGCATAGAGAGCTAGCATCTACTGTTAAATTTCTTCAAAGGGGCCAAAGAAGAGTTGTGGGTTGACAGAGCCTGCACTTTGGAGAAAGAGGGACTTGTGAAAATTGAATTAGGTTCCAACAGGGAACCGAAGAGTCGATATGAATCAAAGTATTGAACGATCCTAAACTGATAGGTCGAGAAGCCCCCAAGGAGAGAAAGGAAGAGAAGGGGGAGGGGGGTTATGTGCCAATTTATATTTGCGGAATTACTAATAGTTGGCGCACAAGTTAGTCCCAAGAAGCTCACTCGATTTGGTAGAGGTGAGAATTATCAGGCTGTCTTACAAATGTAACCTCCGGATTTGGTTGTCTAAATTAAAAGAAGGGATGAACTACATGCTTAAACTTAACAACACTAAATATGAGATGAGTATAATGCCAAATACAACTACTATCACTATGTGACAAGGTTATCTCCAGTATCGAGTTGTTAGAGGTGCCAAGTGTTGAAGGCCCTAATATTAACAATAGAATGAATCTCTTTCGACCTTTGACCATCAATAAACACGTGAATTGTGATTAGAATTGATTGCTTCAGCTTGGGATTAGTAGTGATTACATGGTTCAACAGGAAGAAAACTTCCATAGCACTCATTTCAGTAGAGGCAGAGTATACACTATAACACATCCCTGTGATTTGCTCCCTTTTTTGCTTTCAAAGATTGTTTTAGTGTATTTTTCTCCAATTTTTTGAAAAAGTCGACGTTATTTATCGGGATGGCACTATTTTTTGCACCGAATAAAACATGTAGGTGCTAAATTAGGTGCTAATAGCACTAGATTTAGCATCGAAAATAGTGTGATAATTAGCGCCAGATTTAGCGTTGGATGTGCCTAAATAGTTAATTAGTTGAGGTGTTGGGGGTTAAGTGGATAGGCGCTTTGAGGATTATGGGATTTGGGGATTTGGCGTACAAGGATTAAGGGTTAAGGGATTAGGGGTTAGGTTTTAATAGATTAAGGGTCGAGAGCTAAGGGATTTGGTGCTTACAGGTTAAGTAGTTTAATGGTTAATGGCTTAGGTATTTTGGGCTAGGAGATTAATGTTTAAGTGCTTAGGGCATATGGGTTTATGGATTAAGAAATTAGGGATTAGGGTTTAAGTGTTTAAGGGTCAATGCATTAGGGGTTAGGGGATTTAGGTATTTTTTGTTAAGGTATTAGTGATTAAATAAGGTTGAGGGATTAAGGGTTTAGGGATTAGGGCTTAAGGATTTAAGGGTCAATGACTTAGGGGTTAGGGGATTTAGGGCTTTGTCAAAACTCTCTTGAAATTTCATGGAATGTCTGCCAGCACACCCATCACCAATTTATCATGCGATGTATAGTTTTGCTCAGTATTTGATGATGCACTAGTGGATACTGAGCATGGAACGTCAAATTTCAAATTGGTGATGGGCGTGTTGGAAGACGTTCCATGAAATTTGCTTAGTATCCATGTATAGTTTTTCTCAGTATCCACTAATGCATAGTCAAATACATGCCTTAATATTGGATCATAATGTATGACAAACATCCATTTCAGGTCTAGAATATCTTCATAGGAAAATACCTGCACTTGAATGAGTACATACATATATTATATTTATGTGATAACGATTTTATTGATTAATAAACACATGTATATATTCACAATAAACAATGTATTAATAGATTATTGATCACTATTACTTCTTGTTTGAGTTAAAGAAATACCTGCTCATAATGAGTTGGTAGAACATAATGCTCCTTATCCTTTGGTAGGAACCTTGAGGAATATATAGAAAACAATCCACTATGGGCATCATGTCTCTGTGTCCTCTCAAATGATTCATACCATCTACACTTTAAAATACAACATTTAAAAGAGAGGTGATCCAAGTCAATAATCTCTTTTATTTTCCCAACATATTGTAGATTTCCTTCAATAATATTCTCATCTTTTGAGCTTGATCGACTGGATTGCTTGAAGTCAACCATGATGCCACAATAGAAGGATTGTCTCTTTACATCTACATGTTCTACATGATAATGTCGACCATATTCCCACATTGTTGGATATTTCCTTTCCTGTGAAATACCATTTACTTTGGTTAAAACAAATATAATGACGAATATTAAAATAGTAAATAGTGTCAAAACTATAAGGAAACAACATTTTGTAAAATTATAATTGTACATTTCTTTCAAATCCTCTAGACATTTTGATTTCATCTTCTGTTATGTTTGAATCTATACCTACATATTTTATTTATGTTTGAATTTGTTCAGTAACCCATTCTAGTGAGCAATCTTTGCCCCATTCCCCTTGCAGATTAGTAAGAAATGGGATATTCCTTGGGTTCGATCTCTTAAATTTTCTCCTTTCTTCTACCACTTCTTCTCTCTTTTTATCATACAAATCAATCCATTTGTTCATAAATTCCATGTGGTACATAATGAACTTGTCAAGTATATCACTTTCGTCTACACCTATTACATGTCAACATGTTTATTTCAAACTCCAAAGGCCATTTTGTTAATTTGAAAAATAAATTATAGAGTAAATTAATGATTGCAATAGAGACAACCACAATGATAATGAGTTTACTTACTAATTTATACTTGAACACCAAGGAATTCACATAGGAAGAAAAATGATTCATTCAACACATACCTGTTAGAAAAATAGGACCGTGGAGCAATAAAATAAAAAACAAATGTGGAAACAAAACACAGAAGATACACAATACAAGAGAGACACAGATTTACGTGGTTCACCCAGTGAGGGCTACGCCCACGAGAGAAATTGCCAGGTCCTTCCTTTATTATTATCCAACAAATGAAGGGATACAACCTACAACAAAATTCACTGTAGCTTCCTCTTCTTTCTCTCACAGTCTCCTCTCTCAGAATACAATATTCGCCATCAATCATAGCCGCAATACATTTCCCTCATTAAAGCGGGTTTCCTTCTAGGGCAAAAACCCTAACATAATCTCTACTGTTAGATCTGCGACCTTATAATGAACAGTCCAAATTTACAATGAAATTACAATATACATTTACAAGGCAATTTTTCCTTCGGGGGCTTCGCCCCCCAACCCCCCAACCAGGGGGATAGCCCCCTCGGACCCCGCAGAGGGGGTACCCCCCCTCTGCACTCCCCCGCGTGGAAGAGTGTACATACTTCTGGGGTGTACATACTTCATGGGGTATAAACACGACTGAAATCAAGGACCTCTCAATTAGGAAGATAATCAGGCTCCACAACCAACAATCTCCCACTTGGAGACTGATCTCAACAACTCCACCACTGCTGCATATGCTAGACTTTGAACCTTCTTGGACTTGGAAAATTTCTCATCTTCATCTTCATTCTTGAAGACCAACTGAAACTGAGCAGGAACTCAGTTTCTCCCTGGTTACTCCCTTTCTTAACATGTCTGCAGGATTCTGGCTAGTGTGTATCTTTTCCAACTTCAAATGTCCATCTT
>ML856336.1:22187-51109 GCA_009831015.1 Picea engelmannii
TATATATATATATTTAAAATTTTAACCTATCCTTTTGGTTTCTTGCATTACAATATTCAAATTAGAGATACAGTTTTTAGTATTTATTAGAATAAACAATTCCATACTTCTTTTCTTCAATTTCCTCATCATTTCCTTTCTTTCTTTATATGTTTGTGCAACTCAGCATCCCTTTATTCCTTCTTTTCCCTTTCTTGTCTTCTTTTCAACCTGCCCATACTGCTTTTCTTCCCTTTTCCTTGATTTCCCTCCCATCTCCTCCCCTAATCCTATTTGCCATATTTTTTGAACCTCTTCTTTCAGAACATTTTTGTCTTCTCATCTTATTTCTTTTTATTTCTCACCACTCTTCGTTAATATATTTCTCATTCATTTCAGTGATGTATGACAAGTTCCTGAGTGTTGTCTACCACTATAGTTGGGATAGTGGAATTAAGGAAAATTTAAGGGATGTTAGTTGAGTCTAGCTTGAGTGGTAGTGTAGAGAAGTTGTTATCCTCCTCACCTGGGTTCAAAGTGCACTTGTCACATGTTCACATTTTGTGAACCAATTGTTGATTGGGGCTGGAAAGGTACCGACAATTTGATTATTGTCTCTAGATTGGAGGATGGGAGCTTGACAATATGGAAGAAAAAATGAAATCTAAGGAAGTTTTCGCAAATTGAACGTTTTGAATCTGCAAGGAGAATGCTTCTTGTTCCTAATTGCAAAGTCAATTGAAAATGCATACTGGTTAGTGAGTTTATAATAGGGATTTTAACTATGTTGCATGAGTTTCCGGAATGCAGGAAAGTGGATACAAGTGTTCAAAACTGCTAGAATTTTCACCCAAATTTGTAGGAAACATGAAGTTGGGAGCAACAACATTATATATTAAAAAAATATTTTAGATTACAATATATTTAGATAATGATACATTTTAAATTTTATCTCAATAAAATTGGAGGCCAATACATGACAACTTTGCTCATACTAGAACAACTATAATATCGAAATTACTAATTTATTTTTTGCTAGTAATTATATGAATATATCTAACATAATATTGAAACTTTAATATCCATAAAGATTCAACTAGAAAATGAGAAACAAAATACATATATAAAATTTTAACATTTTTTAAAATTAAACTTTACATATATATAAACTTCAAACATCTTTGTAAATTTGAACCATTGTTATGGTTTCTATTGGAGACGCAAACATATATGCATTAAACATTATTCATATCCACAACTATAAAGTGATTATTATTAAGTTTTTTTTTATTTAAATAAATTTTGAAATAATATTTGCGCGTAGTTTAGTCTTTTTATAGTGATATTTTGAATAAATACAATAAAAATATTTTGAATAAATTAAGTGTTTGTAATAATGGCATAGAAATATTTACATTTTAATTTAATAATATTGAAAATTGGTACTATTAATACCAAAAATAGAATTTTAATTTAAAGATTTATGTACCATAAACTTGTTTCGAAGCTCCCATTTCCTTGATGTTGAAGCTCTTGAAAAGCTCCCAAGTTCCCAAAACCGTTCCTAGCCGATTGAGGACGTTTTGTACCCATTCCAAGCTCCCAGAAACATCAGAACAACATGAACAAGTTTTGGAGATGTCGCGAGCGGTTTCCATGCAACTATGGAGTTTAGTGAGTTTATTACAGTGTAATGAAGCTAAATGAATGCATAATAATTATAGGGAATTCATTAGATACCTAAGTAGGGTATATTTAAATATTCATTTTAGAAAAAAGTAAATCCTTTTTGATACAAGATTAATAATCAATATAGCGATTTTCAAATAAATCTAAACCTAACTTCAATTGCTAATTAAAAAACACAAATGTTGCAGAACTTTTAATTGATCTACTCCAAATTTGGGATTGTGGTATCGTGAATATTTTAGTTACAGCTGACTCTTCAACTAAAGAAACAAGCAATAAATCCAAACCTGATTTGAATTGCTAATTAAAAAACAAAAATGTTGCAGAATTTTTAACTGATTTACTCCTAATTTGGGACTCTGGTATCATGAATATTTTAGTTACAACCAACTCTTCAACTAAAGAAACAAGCAATATATGAGGTGCTCTGAATATTTCTTTCAAAGCTAACTTGTGTGTTTCAAAATGCATGTATAAGCTTTCTATTAGTTGGTTTTGAAATGGAATATAGAGCACATTCTCACATAATTCTTTGTTTTTTTTTAAATTGATTCCCAACTTTTTTTTTTAACTTGGTTCCCAACTCCTGCAAAAAGAAAATACTTTTGCAAATTTTGAAATGTTTTCTTCACTATAAAATATCCAAGAATATTTTACAATGGTTGGTTTTGATCCATGGATGCTAATGACCTTTTGTCATCCACATTCAACTTGTACACCTTTTGAAGGGGGAAAGTCTTTATGAGCTTCTTCCCATTATTTACAACACATTTGCCAAGTCTACTAATTTGATATAATTGTTTAAATTTATTAAATCCAAAATATTTTATCTTGAGTAAGATAGATATTGACCAGGCAAATTTGGAGGCCTTCCTTATTTTATTTGCAATCCCTTCTTATATTAGTTTATCAGGTTGACATATTTCAAGTATAGTGCATTTAAAGTGCTTGATATTTTGTATTAGGCTTTGTGTATATGGGTATGGTTTTTATGTAACACATTTTTTGTTTCAATAAAGATAACAATGTTAATGTTTAACAACTAGTATCATGGTATATGTCTTTATTTTCCAAGTTAGATTTTTTAAGGTACAAGGTCGGTCAACAACAAGGCTCAAAGTCATTACAACAATATACTTGTTATGAGCTCAACATGTCACTTGCGAGAATTGAAGCTAGGTAGGGAGGATACCAATCATTCCTTCCAACCACTCAAGATAAACCCAATTGACAATCATGGCACATGTCTTTATTATAGGTTGATTGTTTTTTAACTACTCTACATAAAAGTAGTTTATCATTCTTGTTGGATTAGCATTACATCAATGCATTACTCAACATTTATCTTAATTTAAAAAAAATGCATCGTAAATCCTACCAGTGACTTTCTTAGAACCATTGTGTTATGTTGTGATCTAAGCAAGTGCTACAGTTCCCCTGATTAGGACATTAGAGGGGAGTGTCAAATAAATATGAGATAATTTTTCACAGAAGATCTGGTTACCTTGTAATTTTAAAGTGATGGTAGGTTTGTATTTGGTAATCATTTACAAGTAGATGTAGAGTGGTTATGGACAAGTATTTGGAAAGTGAAAAAAAAACCTTTTCTTTTGGATGGATCTCTCAAACAAAGTTTTAATCTCAAACATTATGTAGAGAAGAACTTGGCAAGGATTGTGCATTTGTATGTTGTATATTGAATTTAGGGAGAATATCTATCACCTTCTAGTTAGCTATCATTTCATTGTGGAAGTTTGGACAATGATGAACACTCTTCTAGTTGGTGATGGTCATTGGAATGGTAACTCACTTTCAATGGATTTTAAGCAGTTGATGGATGATATATTGATCAAATATTATAGAAATCTACCCATTTTAATGAGATGGGTGATATGGAAGTGTAAGAATGAAACCATTTTTCAAAATGCTACTCTCGTATACACATGTCCTCTACAGAGTAAAATATTGTTTTGAGAGTACAAAAGACCTAGCAAAATAAAAGTCTCTTAGGAAAATTGGCTTGTTGGAGTTTGATGAAACATTTGCTAGGGTTTTTTTGATGGGACCTCTCAAGGTAACCCGAGTAGTTGTGGAGTTGGGCGGGGGGGCATTATTCCTATCTCATCATTTCCTTTTCTATGAGATGAGGACATGGAACCAACAACTAGGTCAAACTTCAACCTCAACTTTATATCTTAGATTGGCAATGGATCGTGGTTTAGATGGATTGTAGGGTATGGGGGATTCTAACTAAATGGCACTATACCATTCCAAAATTGAGATTACCTTCTTTGATGGATCAAGTACAGTCCTGGAGGGATCCACTAACCTATGTTTCTTTCGAGTATGTATATCGTAAACACAATACATTGGCAAACATGCAATCCAAAACTGGTATTGATGCACTAGGAAGGATGTTGAAACTACATGAGACCAAAATAGTTTTCTTTCTGAGCACTCACCTCTTCCTTTTTTGTGACTTTGGTTTTCCTTTTCTTGGCTTCAAAGGCACATATATCGTTAGTAACAAATTAGTGTTTTGAACCTTATGGTTCTTTTCAAGTGTTTACAACACTTTTAATGTAGAATGTATTATTTAGATTTCTATCCCATAAAAAAAATACTATGTTTTTTTTCTTAGAAAAACACGCTCGAGTATTCATAGGGAAAATATGCGACCATATGCAATTGCGTTAATGACATATTCAAGACACTAAATAGGATTTTAAACAAATGAACTTTTATTTTAGTTTATCTAAATCTTTTACTTCCTTAACACCTCTAGTATACAATCTCTACTTTTTGTAGATTTGTTTTTGAAACACGCTTCAAAATTCTACAAGTATAGCAATATGTACAAATAACACGCCACAAAAAAATATAAAAAGGATAGACCATTGTCGATGGGTCATTAAGGGGTATAAAACTAAGTCCATGTGAAGTACTCAAAACCATATAAAGCTAGGGCCTTGTATACAATCCCTAACTATATCCCATCACAACCAACTAATTAGTGGCCTGTGTCAATAAAAGGTTAAAACTTCGTCTCAAAGGGTGAAGTTGGGGTATTAATTATAATACATAAAAACATGTGCATGGATTCAATGCTACTACAAGATTCATGGGTGATCATCCTTGGGGTTAGAGTGCCAATTGACCACCACGGGAGGCTTGTCCAAGAATGTGGGTACCAATGCATCGTTTTCCTCATCTTTAGTTTTGGTTACGTTAGATGGCCATTGGAATGCATAATATATATAATCCATGAGGATGTGACATCTCATTATGCCACATGGTCAACTTTGTCTCTTTCCTTGCTGCTCTTGAACTTATTGGTCAACATTGTGATGGGTCTAGTGATGACATGATCCTTGATGTGACATTTGGGAAAGCACAAGAGACTTGGACCAAGAGTGCACTGTCAAAACTTAGTGCATCATATAAGGCCCTACCACAATATTTTAGACATTGTTGAAGGAGCTCTAAATCAAGTGAGTGTTGATTTTTCATTAAGCTAGGCTCACGCATGAAGTTCATTCCAATTTTATCATTTTATTTGAACCATAGACAATTGTAGTTACACCATAAACAATTTGCTGCAGCAACCAAGATCACAAGAAGAAATACCATGCACAAGTACACAAAAAAAATCCTGGGAAACCCTTCTCAACAAGGGAAGAAAACCCACCCAATCCTTTGCTATATTCTTCAAGAGAGAGACCTCCCACACCATAAACCTAGCACACAAAAGGGTGCTCACAAAACCTAGAAGGATAGTGCCCAAGAGAGGTGTGCACTTCAACCCTAGAACTTGCACTTGCTGAAATTTCCAAAATCACACTTGTATTGTGTTTCCTYAATGGGGAAATCACCTTTATTTATATTAGACTGGACACATCAAAAKTGGTGTCTATTGGCACAACATGGATGACCTCAATAACTTAGAATATAATTAATAATTACCATATTAATTATCTTTCACTTTATGGTGGGGCCGACCTGTACCCTTTACATCACAATTAGGGTTACAGATAAGTCTGACTCTTAGACAATATAACAAGTGATCTCATACGCCCACTAGTGCTCAGCCACTAGGGGCACGCCCACCTGTGCTTAGCCACAGGGGCGTCCAAGTCTCTATCTCACTACGTCTCACAAGAGAATCATCATAATACACACTCACTAGTGCTCAACCACTAGGATCACGTCCACCTGTGCTCAGCCACAGGAACATCCTACTCAACWGATCTCTATCTCACTACATCTCACAGGAGAATCCTCTGGAGTATCACATCATCTCAACTCTCTGCACAGAGGACAATAAACCCATCACATGGGCTCCTTCACCCCTCACAGGGGTACACATCGTTTCATCTCAAACGATACACCCATCTCATGGGCATMTTTCCTTCTTAGGGGCACACAACGTTTCATCTCCGTCTCAGAGAGAACGACACACCCAACTMATGGACATCTTCCATTCTCAGGGGCACACAACGTTTCATCTCYGTCTCAGAGAGAACGACACACCCAACTCATGGGCATCTTCCCTGCACAGGGGCACACAATGTTCCATACCCATCTCAGAGAGGAACTACACACTCATCTCATGGGCACACCCAACTCATGGGATTCCTCACCCCACATAGGGGCACACATTGTTCCATCTCCGTCTCAAAGAGGAACAACACACCCATCTCATGGGCACACCCAACTCATGGGCTCTCTCACTGGCCGACTCACTCAGTCTGTGTCCCGAAGGATGTCTCAAGAAACTGTAATCATCAACACTCCCTCTCAGCTAGGGAGGCATTCTCCATCAAGCCAAGTCTCGCACGAAAGTACTCGAACTTCATCTTGGTTGTAGTCATCAACACTCCCTCTCAGCTAGGGAGGTATTCTCCATCAGACCAAGTCTCTCACAGAAGTACTCGAACTTCGTCTTGACAATAATCATCAACACTCCCTCTCAGCTAGGGAGGTATTCTCCACGAAGCCAGTCTCTCACGAAAGTACTCGAACTTCCTCTTGGCAAGCAGTTTGGTGAATATATTTGTAATCTACTCATGGGTAGGAAGGTACTGCATGTGTACTGTTTTCCTCTGTACCATGTCTCTGATATAGTGATATTTTATTTCAATGTGTTTCAATCTATCATGAAACACAGGGTTCTCAGATAGCTTCACACAACTTTGGTCATCATAATGGATAGTGGTAGGATCCATCTCATGATCAAATAAATCTGTCAGAAGCTTGCGAAGCCACACTGCTTCGCAGACAGTCACACCCAATGCTATATACTCTGCCTCTACGATACTCAAGGCCAAAGAGCTTTGTTTCCTACTGCACCAGGAAACCATGGCAGACCCCAAAGTAAAACAACAACCAGAGGTGCTCTTCTAGTCAACTGCGCTCCCTGCCCAATCTGCATCGACATATCCCTGTAAAATCAAGTCTACACTGGAGGCATATCTTAGGCCATATCCAACTGTGCCTCGTAGGTATCTCAATACATGTTTCGCTGTTATCCAGTGGGTCTGTCTCGGTTGACTCATGAACTGGCTGAGCACATTCACTGCATATCATATATAAGATCTGTTGTTAACCATATACATTAGTGATCCTCTCAGTTGTGGATCAATCTCCCCTGAATCAGTAGTAGCATCTTATGTTTTCTTCAACTCCATCATCATCAGTGTAGGCATGGATTTGCACTCTGTCATACCAAACTTCTTCAATATCTCCACTATATATTTTCCATGACTTAGGGAAATCTCATCAGTTCTCTGCCATACTTCTAGTCTCAAGAAGTAGTGCATCATACCCAGATCCTTCATCTCGAAGTCAGAAGTTAGTGCTCGCTTGCATTCAATAATAAGTCTTTCTGAACCGGTAAGGAATAAGTCATCTTCATACAGGACTAGGATCATGCACTCGTCACCAACAATATGATAATATAGGTTTGGATCAACAACACTCTTGCTGAGGCCCAAACTCATCAAGAATCCATCCATCTTCTTGTACCAAGCACAAGGTGCTTTCTTTAGTCCATACATGGATTTCTTCAGCCTGTACACATGAGATTTCTCGTTTTGTTTATCACAAATCTCTCTGGATACTCGATATAACCTTCTTCCTCAATCTCACCATTGAGAAAGGTTGTCTTTACATCCATCTGATGTAGTTTCCAACTCATGGATGATAGTACAAATGGAAGTGTATCGGGGTACTGGATCAAATGTCTCATCATAGATAACTCCCTCTGTTTGTGGGTATCTTTTGGCTACAAATATCACTTTGTATTTCTCGACACTTCCATCAATTGCATGCTTGATCTTATAGATCCACTTGGAAGTCACTACAGACTTCCCTTATGGTCTCAGAACAATTTCCCATACATCATTCTTCAAGATAGACTGATATTCTTCTATCATGGCATCTTGTCATACTTGCTCACCTGTAGCTTCTCCATGACAAAAAGGCTCAAAATCAATGATGTGGTTCGTAACTGAAAGGTAGCTCGAAAATCTCTTTGGTCTCTTTCTTTTTTGGGATGTGCCTTGAGTGGCTGCATGTCCCTCTGCCTCTTGCAGAGTTTGTCAAGCCCATACAGGCCTTTTATGGCCTACTGCAATGTCTCTGGGAATATCAATTGGAAAAACTGGATCAACTGTATCAATGGCTATCTCCCTCTGGACTGCTGAAGAGGAAGAAGGTACTGTCTCACTGTCAATCTCCATCTGAGATTCTCTGGATATTTGAAAGGCTATCTCTTCTTCAAAGATAATATCTTTGCTTACCTCAATTTGTCTCTGACCAGGGATGTAGATTCAATATGCTTTTGAAGATTCATTGTATCCCACAAATGTACCCTTTCTCCCTAAAAGGTCTAGTTTGGATCTCTTCTCTTTGGGTACATGCAAATATACTGGGCACCCAAATATCCTGAAGTGTCCGATCTTAGGATTCACTCCAGTGAAGGCTTCTTTGAGAGTTATGTTCTTTAAAATATGGTGAGGATTCTTGTTCTGAACATATACTGTTGTCATGCATGCTTCTGCCCATAAAATCATAGGAATACTCTGATCATGCATCATTGCTTTGGTTGCCTCAATGATGGTTCTGTTCTTCATCCTTCTCAAATAGTTTTGACTCCCTCTGAATTCAAGTGACTCCCTCTGGAGTCTAAAGGATAAACATCTTCCTTTTTTGTTAACCAACCTAAAACAACAAAACAAACAAAAGGAAACAAAACAAGAATATCTCCTAGAGGAGAATAATGAGTACATCTCTAGAATCAAAACAATTTAAGGATTGTTGTCATAGCTACAATACTTACTTGTAGTGTAGAAAACTTAGAAATGTAGGTTAGAGGCATAATAATTAAAACAATCAAATCTAGAGTCTTCACTTCCAGTGTGTTGTTCCTCTGAATGCATTGAGGTCCCTCTGGAATAATGATTTCAAGAAAGGTTCCTTCCTCTTGCAAGTACCCTCATGACAATGATACAAATAATATATACAAGTGCATACCTGAGGGTGCTGATATGATTTCTCCAATGGCACCTGGCTGATCTCTGTCCTTTGACATCTTCATGAAGAAGGTAGCCACTGTGTCACCTTTTGTCATCTTGTTATTTTAAAGATGGCCCTTCAATGTAAGAGTTTGAGTAGATGATTCTCTTCCTTGCCTTGATGTCATCTTCCTTCCTTTCTTCCTTCTATTCATTGGTAACTGTCTCTGGTAAACCTTTTTGTATCACCCACAATAAGTCTTCCTCTTCAAGGGTGACTTGAAGTCTTGACTTCCAGGAATTGAAGTTGCTTGATCCATCAAGCCTATCTTCCACCAAGGTTTTGTTCACCATATTTTCATATTCTTCACAAACCCTTGCCAACTGGGCTAGAAAACCTAACGGCTAGGATAGGCTAGCAACCTTAGGTTTTTTTGGGATTAAGACTGCCAACAGTCAGCCTTAAGAGAGTCACAGGAATACTGGTGAGCTGAAAAGCTCCTTCAATGAGGTGTAGAAACCTTAAAACCAAAAATTTGCAGAAAATTGCGAAACCCTAGGGCCAAAAATTCAAAATGCTCGGAATTTTACTCTGAGAGTCTTTGGAGGTGAACTGGAGGACGTCGTACTCTCCTATGCCAAATTTTGCCCCAACGTCCAAGTATTAAGGGCTGAAACTGAAAAAGGAGGGTCGTGCGATTCTACAAAAAAGAGGAAGGTTTGCTTTGAAGGCTTGTGCAATGGCTTCTTCAAGACCTATGCTCTGATACCATGTTTATTTTTCATTAAGCTAGGCTCAAGCATGAAGTTCATTCCAATTTTATCATTTTACTTGAACCATAGACAATTGTAGTTACACCATAAACTATTTGCTATAGTAACCAAGATCACAAGAAGAAATACCATGCACAAGTACAAAAGAAGTATCCTGGGAAACCCTTCTCAACATAGGAAGAACACCCAAACAATCCTTTTCTATATTCTTCAAGAGACATATCTCCCACACCATAAACCCAGCACACAAAAAGGTGCTCACAAAACCTAGAAGGATAGCGCCCAATAGAGGTGTGCACTTCAGCCCTAGAACTTGCACTTGCTGAAATTTCCAAAATCACACTTGTGTTGTGTTTCCTCAATGAGGAAATCACCTTTATTTATATTAGACTGGACACATCAAAAGTGGTGTTTATTAGCACAGTAGGGATGACCTCAATAAATTAGAATATAATTAATAATTACCATATTAATTATCTTTCACTTTATGGTGGGGCCGACCTGTACCCTTTACATCACAATTAGGGTTACAGGTAAGTCTGACTCTTAGACAATATAGCAAGGGATATCATACATCCACTAGTGCTCAACCACTAGGGGCACATCCACTTGTGCTCAGCCACAGGGACATCCAAGTCTCTATCTCACTGTGTCTCACAGGAGAATCATCTAGAGGATCACATCATCTTTACTCTCTGCATAGAGGAGGACAATAAAACCATCACACGGGCTCCTTCACCCCTCACAGGGGTACACATCGTTTCATCTCAAACGATACACCCATGTCATGGGAATATTCCCTTCTTAGGGGCACACAACGTTTCATCTCCATCTTAGAGAGAATGACACACCCAACTCATGGGCATCTTCCCTTCTCAGGGGAACACATCGTTTCATCTCCGTCTCAGAGAGAATGACACACCCAACTCATGGGAATCTTCCATACACAGAGGCACACAATGTTCCATCTTCGTCTCAGAGAGGAACTACACACCCATTTCATGGGCACACCCAACTCATGGGCTTCCTCACCCCACATAAGGGCACACAACGTTCCATCTCCGTCTCAGAGAGGAACAACACACCCATCTCATGGGCGCACCCAACTCATGGGCTCTCTCACAGGCCGACTGACTCAGTATGTGTCCTGGAGGATGTCTCACGTAACTGTAATCATAAAAAAGTGAGCACTTTTCCTCTTGGGCTAAGATACACGTAAATACACTAACCGTCAAAACAATTATATCAAACCAAAAAAACATTTGGTCCTTTGTTCCATTGAACTTGATTATGTTTTAGAGTTTCCACATGAAAAAAAATTCCAACCTTGGAAGGATGTTAGGTTGAGGCAAAGCCTACTGTGCAAGTTCATTGAAGTAGGTCGTTGTCTCAAAAATAATGAACCAGAGAAGTATTTGCAGTAAAACATCACTAAACAAGGTGGCTTTCTAGGTCAACTAAGACCGAGTGAAGTGTCCACAAAGGGAATCGATGTAGTGTTAGGCATCTTTGGCCTTATTGCAGAGGAAAAAAGGATGCTCAAGGGAGTTGGCCCTTTTGTGCAAAGCATAAGATGGAAGAGCGAGGGCTAATTGATATAGGAAATTACCAACAAGGCTATCAAGCACTAAATATCAAGCAACAATGGTCTTCTTAATCTCCATGAACAATTTCTAAATTATTTGAAACTAAAAAGCCAAATGGTCACTTTAGGATTGTGCCTTTGAAATTGTGTTAGGTCACACACCCAACATTGGTGGCTAGCCACTTATATCTCATAAAGGGCTTCCAATAAGTCCAAGCCCAATCTTTCCACTAGTTATGTAGTTATGTGGAGGCTTGACGCCAAGTCTAAAAGATAAATGATCAATAATCAAACTTTATTTTTTTCTCAAGAATGATTTTCTCTCAATTTTTTAGCTTCGATTTTTAAATGTTTTTCTTTACTGCAACTGGGCTAAGGGATTTGCTCCTTATTATCCAGGAGCAAATATATTGAATAGACTAATTCTTATATGAAATAAACAAATGGGTTACCATGGATTCAAATTGAAAGGTGTCTGCATCAAGTAGAACACACAACCACCTTAGGGAAGTTGATCAAACTCCCTTTTCTAACATGTTCTCCTTGTCATTACAAGAAAGACTTCACAACCCTTGGTTTCCAAATGAACCTCATAATTTATTTTAACTACGACCAAGGTAATAAGCAAAGTAAGTGGATTAAGGTCTCTTCACCTTTTTTTTCCCATAATTAATTTTAACTGGGGCCAAGGTAATAAGCAAAGTAAGTGGATTAAGGTCTCTTCACCTTTTTTTCCTATAATTAATTTTAACTAGGGCGAAGGTAATAAGCAAAGTAAGTGGATTAAGATCTCTTCACCTTTTTTTCCCCATAAGGTGCACCCAATGTAATGTAATGTTGAACCATGTGCTTCTAGGATCTATTTCCTTCCATGGGTTTGATGAACAACTTACCACACAACGACAAAGCTTGTGTATGCATGTTTATTATACCCAAACCACTATGGGCTTTTGGAGTGAAATACATGCTCCAACAAACTTGATGTAAGTGCCTTTTTCCTTCCCTTTTAGTGCAAAGATAAGCTCGAAGATGCTTCTTGACCTCGATATAAGTAGCCACATAAGGTGTTGATAATGAAGAATAGTATATACATGAGTCATCGACAAAACTTTATTATAAATTTGGTCATAAACAACTATTGAGATAAGTCTAGCAATCCACTTTTCCACCTTTTGCTCAATTCTATGCACCACTAATTGCCAAAACTTGTTCGGGTGGGATGGAAAGCAATGGGAATTCCTAAGAAGTTTGATGTATATTGTCCTACCAAGTGAGTGAACAAGGATTTGTGTCCATGTGTCCTACATGAGTTGAACTTTCATGGTCTAATAGGTAAATGGATAATGGTTGATATTAATGGCATTAGTTAGTGGTGTAATGTGTGTTGTGTCTTTAAGACACCACTTGTTTGTGGGATTATGGTTGACCTTTATGATGTTAGATAGAGTCAACTAGTTTTATGTCTTAATGACACCAATTATTAGAGTATGTTGTAGATGACATATATTTAGGCATGACTTTGAGCTTAGAAGGGTTAGACTTAGTTCAATTTGGGTTGATTAGTGCTCGTATGTAGTTAGATGAGTCTGTAATATTATTCAAATCAAGCACATAAAAATGAGAACACTAGAAATACCCTGGAAACCCCAGTGTGGGGAAAACCAATAAAGGAGGGGTTTTATTGGATTTAGAGGAATTGCAAATTGTAATTTATAGCAACATAAAAATTCAAAAATTTCTTACAACCCAACAAAATCAACCTGCTTTTTAGGCCCCGAAAAATTGGCTCAGCTTTTTCGACCTAGCTTTTTCAGCCTCTATCTTTGCTGGAACGACCTGCACTCAACTCACTTCCTCTGATGCTAAGTCACCCTTCCTCACTATGTCAAATCAACTTCCTCTTCCTCATCCAACGCCTTCACTCATCAACTCAACACATAATGTGTTATGTCCTTCACCATCAACCTCCTTTTATCACTCTAACTCACATTTTCTTGAGTCTTCTAGAATCCTCCACAAATTCACTTTAGTGAATTATTAATTTCCAAAAAGTCATTTTTAAGAAATCTGAGTGAAAAGTCCATAAAGGTCATTTAACTGACTTTTATACTTTTCTTAAGTTAAAACTTAGGATACAATAAAAATGCTAATATGGGTATTTTAATTGTGTTCACCAGTTAGCCTTGGAAACATAAACATAGCTAAGACACCTTCTGATCTACAAATTAACACTCCCTCTTAGCGTGGAAGGTGTTATGTACCACCCCCAACTTGTCCCTGAAGAAGACAAATTTTCCTTTCATCAAGGCCTTCGTGAGAATGTCTGCCACCTGCTTTCCTATATGCACATACTTTAGCTTCATTGTCCCCTTCTACACATAGTCCATGATGAAGTGAAATATGATCTCTATGTGTTTGGATTTTTCATGAAACACTAGATTCTTAGAGAGCTTGATGCAACTTTGATTGCCACAGTGAATGCCAATCGCATCCAACTCATGTCCAAACAAACCAATGAGAAGTTTACGAAACCAAATGGCCTCACATGTTGCTAAGCTATATGCCATGTACTTTGCCTTATCAAGCTCAATGCCACTGACTTCTTCTTCATGCTGAACTAGGAAACAACTCCCGATCTCAAGCTGAAACAACAACCTGAAGTACTCTTCCTATCCACCGTGCTACCTGCCCAATCTGCATCTGTAAATCTTGTCATCTTCACCCCTATCTCCCTGGATAGTCGATTGTGCCATAGATATCTCAAAACATGCTTCGCTACCACCCAATGTAACCTCATTGACTCAACCATAAATTGATTGAGTGAGTTAATTGCAAAGTATATATCTGTTCTAGTGTTGACTAGATACAACATAGAGCCAATCAACTACCTGTAAAGAGTAGGGTCCACTACCTCCAATATGGAAGCATCTAGCTTCTTCAAGTTGGTCACCATGGGAGTAGACATAGGCCTACGGTCCAACATCTCGAATCTCTTCAGGATATCCACCCTATACTTCCCCTATTTAAGGAAAGTCTGACCATCACACTGCCACACCTCTAACCCCAGAAAGTAGTGCATCAACCCCAAATATTTCATCTCATACTCTGAAGCAAGATCCCTCTTGCACTCTGCAATGAGCCTCTATGAACTTGTAAGAAACAAGTCATCCACATACAACATAAGAATGAGCGGCTCACCTCCAACTATGATGTAGTAGAGGTTGGAGTCTGCCTCACTCTTGGTGAATCCCATCCCCTGCAAGTAGCTGTCAATCCGTGAGTACCATGCTCTGGGAGCCTTCTTGAGACCATACAAGGATCTCCTCAACCTACACACATGGGAATCCCTCCCATGTACCTAAAAATCCTCTAGTTGCTCAATGTACACCTCCTCCTCAATGATGTCATTTAGGAATGTTGTCTTCACATCCATTTGGTGGATCTTCCACCCCATCTCTACTGCAATCGAGATCACATACCTGATCGAAGTGTATCTCGCCACTAGGGAACATGTCTCATCATAGTTGATTCCCTCCTTATGAGAGAACCCCTTAGCTACAAAACGAGATTTGAACTTATCTGCACTTCCATTCGTAGTGTGCTTGATATTATAGATCCATCTCAAGCCAATCACTTATTTCCCCTTTGGCGGAGGCACCACCTCCCATACATCATTCTTCATGATGGAAACATACTTTTACACCATGGCATCTCTCCATACCTACTGTTTTGATGCCTCCTCAACGATGGAAGGCTTGACCCCCAATAGCTCACTCAACATAGCCATGTAACTGGAAAATATTTGTGGTGCTCGACTCTCCCTAACCGATGTTCTAGGAGAACCCACGTACTCTCATGCCTCTTTCAAGGTCTACTCTTCCCATCTGGTATTCCTCCTCCTAGTATAAGGAGTCTCCTGAACATGAGGAGCATGTTGATCCTCATCTTGATCTACAATCTGATCATTTGTGCCTGCACCTGTACCCTGTATCTCCTCAGTCTTTTGAGTCGCCAACTCCTGATCCCCTATTGCTGCTACACCAGTATCATGAGCATTTCTCAAGGCTTTGTCCTCCTCAAACCTCACATCCCTCATGACCACAATCTTCCTCAACGAAGGAATGTAAACTATGTATGCCTTGGAATTTTCACTATAACCAACAAAAATCCCCTTCTCAGTAGTGGCCTCGAGCTTTTTCCTCTTCTCTTGAGGGGACATGAAAATATATAAGGCATCCGAAAATCCTGAAGTGTCCAATCTATGTTATCCTTGTGAATATCTCCTCACGAGTCTTCCTCTCCAATGTCTTGAGAGGACTCATGTTCTGTATGTATATAGCTGTGTTACAAGCTTCTGCCCACAAAAATCTAGATATATCTTGATCATACAAAATGGTTTCAGTAGCCCCAACAATAGCCCTGTTCTTCTTTTCCACCACCCAGTTCTGTTGTAGGTTGTACGAAACAATCAATTCCCTCTTTATCCCAGTGCTTGCACATAAATCCTTGAAGGCCTTCAAGTTGTACTCACCTCCATTGTTGGATCTCAATGTTTTGATATTCTTGCCCATTTGGTTCTCCACAAGAGATTTGAAATCTTGGCATTGTTCGAGAACCTCATTCTCGGTCCTCATGAAGTAGATCCAGGTCTTCCTAAAATGGTCATCGATGAAGGTGACATAATACTCATACTCACTAAGGGATGGTGATGACATGGGCCCACATATGTTTGAGTGTATCAATTCTAGGATGCCTCCTGTCTTGCTGTCACTACTTGGGAAAGTTGTCTTGGTGTATTTCCCCATAGCACACCCCTTGCATACCTCATGATGCTCTGTGCTAAAATCAGGCAGTCCCGTCACAATCTCCTTGAGCACCTTGAGTGACCCATGATGCAAGTGTGACATCCTCCTTTGCCACAACTCTGCCATGTCACATGCACTTCTCACCAATGCTCGGGTTGGCTCAAGATGAAGCCTATACAACTTCTCTTGCCTGCCACCAATCACCTTTGTTGTCCTGTAGTCTTTGGGCTTGATGTACACTTGCCCATCCTGAAATGAGACTACATAGCCTTTGTCCTCTAATGTTGAGACCAATATCATGTTCTTTGTCATGCCCAAAACATATAGCACATCCCTCACCATCAGTGGCTTCCTAGAATCCCTTTGAAATTTCATTGTCCCATGGCTTACTGCCTGACACTTGGCATTATTTCCCATCTCAATCACGAGGTCCATCTTCTCCTCCTAAAATCTAGAGAATTACTCCCACACTCCAGTCATGTGACTCGAGGTGCCACTGTCAACATACCTACTGACAAAGTGGCTTGGTTTGTGACAAGAAAAACACATAACTTTGCTGAAATCTTTCTTGTTTTCTCCCTTTGAGGTTTGACTCCCACTAGGGCCCTTCTTTCCTCTGAACTTTCCCTTTCCATCTAAGGAAAGGTTCTCCTCATCCTCAATCTTTGGCTGACTACCCTACAAGGTACCAACTCGCAGGTCCTCTTGGGTGAAGTCATCCCATAACCTCTCCCAATCAAGGAGTTTCTTCCGTGCTACAACACCTCTGAAAAACACATCCCACTATTTGGTGAAGCCATTCAATATTGTCCTCACCAGCTCTATCTCATCCACTGTCTCCCCAACAATTGCCAGTTCATCTCCGATCTAAGTGAACTTGGTGAGATATGTAACAACTAACTCTCCCCTAGCCATCTTTGTGCTTATGAGTTTCTCCCCGAGCAACGTCTTCCTGTGCTGGTTATCTGGTTAGTACAATTTAACTAGGGCCTCCCACATATCCTTAGCTTTCTTCTTACCAGACATATGAGGAATGATGTGGTCTTTGAATCCATCAATAATTGTTTTCCTAGCCTTCACATCTCTCCCGAGATGAGTTGGTTGTTGTGTTGGGTCTCCTGGAAGTATTGTTGTCCCTTCAACAAACTCCCACAAACTTTGTTCCTCCAACAACAAACTAATTCTCTCTCTCCAAGGAATGAAATGAGGCTCCCTATATCCTATCCCCGAATCTCAAGCGTGCATTGGCCATAATGTTTGTTTTCGTGACTCACACACCCTCTCTGGTAATTCAATCCCCTTGCTGATTTAATCCTGGCCTGCACAACAATTGGATTTGGTTCCTTCTGTAATTAGAGGTTGAGCTCTAATACCATGTTAAATTACTTTAAATTCAACAAACATAAATTATTGACAATAATTTTAATAACCCAAAAATTACGCTTTGTTGCAATAACTTCAAAAAATTATGCAAATAATTTACAACTGAGTTATTTAACTAAATTTGTATAGTATAAGTAAATGGAAACCAAGCACATAAAAATGGAAAGATTAGAAATACCCTGGAAACCTTAGTGTGGGGGAAAACCAACAAAGGAGGGGATTTTTTGCCTTCAAAGGAATTACAAATTGCCATTTACAACAACAAAAAAATTCATAAATTTGTTACGACCCAACAAACTCAGCCTGCTTTTTTGGTCCTGCTTTTTTGGCCCATATTTTTTGGATTCTTGTCTCTCCTAGAATGACTTGCACTTAGCTCACTTCCTCTGATGCTAAGTCTCCCTTTCTCACTCTGCATAATCAACTTCCTCTTCCTCATCTAGTGCCCTCACTCATAAGCTCAACACACAATATGTTATGTCCTTCACCCTCAACCTCCTTTTATCACTCTAATTCACCTTTTCTTGAGTCTTCTAGAAGCCTCCAGAAATTCACTTTAGTGAATTATTAATTTCCAAAAATTCACTTTTCAGAAATCTGAGTGAAAAGTCAATAAAATTCATTTAAATGACTTTTATACTTTTCCTAAGTTAAAACTTAGGATAAAATAAAAATGTTGATTTGGGAATTTTAATTCTGTCCATCAACTAGCCTTGGACACATAGGTTTAGTTGAGATACCTTATGAGATACAAATTAACACAAACAAGCCAATGGATTGGGTTACAAAGGACAAGGGGACTCATTAAGAAAACCTTTGAATTTTGTGAATCTATAGGACTAAGAAAGAGAATAAGAACAAGAGAGAGGACGATGAAGGAAATTTGTTGAGTTGGAAAGAATATGACAATTGGAGGAAGATTAGTTAGGAGAGTCCAAGAAGAGGAAGAATGAAATAGGAAAGACCAAGATGACAACAACATGGATAAGGATTGAAGAAGGCTTAGAAGATGTTGGAGACATTAACCAATAAGTTCATAATGTTGTAGGCCAATTTTGAAGATCCATAAGAGTGTTTCGAACGAACCAATAACTTGTGCCTTGATCGACACATTGAGATGGCTCACCATCATGAAATGCACACGCATGAAAGAATATATAGGTGTTGTAATCATAATTTTCAAGAGCACTGAAAGTGTTGAAGTTGGAAAGATCATGGTAGATGCTCTAAAAGGAAAAACGCTTCAAGTAATCAAGGAGCGCTGACCCGTGTCTTAGGAAAAAGAGTTTAAAAAATCATTAAGTGTTCCTAGTGACACATGAGCCATAATGCATGTGTATAATAAAGAGACAAAAACATGCTATCATAACAATCTAGAGCTAAAGAGGATCCATCACAAAGGCATAGGGGCAAAACACTACCATTAATTGACATAAGTGCTTCGAAAAAAAAGTGGTTCTAGCATAAAATGTTGAAGTAAACACCACATATATTAGGACAACTGAAGTGTTGAATCAATTGATTGGATGGAAATGAACAAAAATGATTTTTTTTTAATCGCAATCAACATAAGTGTTCCAAAAAGAAAATGTGCTAGCATAGAAAACCTAGTTAAGGTGCTTCATGAAAAAGAAGCTAACACTTAAGTTAAGATCGTTGGAGCATTGACATTGGAGAAGATAAGAGGCTAAGGAACAAAATGATAAACCATAGACAATGATCGAGGCTCCAAGAAACAAGTGACATAATATAAAAGTGCTGGAAGAAAACACCACCATGTGGACCATAAGTGCCATCAACATGAGGTAAACTTCTCATTATGGTTCTCGACAAAAAACAACGTGATTAGGTACTGATTCACAATCAAAGAAAGCATTACACGATATCTCCTCATAATCTTGAATTGGGATGTAAATAAAAAATGATCAAACTTGGAAACATCAAATCTTGATCATAACAAGGAGCAGAAGAATGCTTGAAGTGGAGTCCATAAAAAGCATAGGCTCCAAGAAACCAAAAAATGTGTCCTACAAATTGATGAAGTTTACAAGGGTTTCCATCAATGAGCATTAGAACAAGCGTCAATAATGGAAGAGAAAATGCATAAAGTTATTAAGGACAATGTTGAAATATGACATCGAAGATGACATGGAGCATGTTGAAGCAAAATATCCGACTCTAATGCAGAAAATGAATTTTTTTTCAAAGATTAACATAAGAGTTGTAATCATGCATGCAAAGAACAAGGAACAAAAACCATCTTAAGTCATTAGGTGAAGACACTGCGTATTGATTGATCAACAAGAGAAAATGGTGACCAAGTCCATGTCAAATGGATCACCAATTGAAATAAAGTCTATGAAAAGAGAAGTAAAACACATAGAAGCATACATAATACAACTACAAGTCATCACAAAAAGGAATGCCAATGAGTCTACAAGTGTCATGGTTCTACCCCAATCTACCTACTTAGTGGTACTTAGGAGTTAGTTAATTAATGTATCATGTCGTCCTCTTTGAATAAGGCCCACTAGGTAGTTTGGGTGTGGTTAATTAATATAAAAGGGTCATCCTTATGGAATATGGCTTGCTAAAGTAGATGGTACTCATTAACGTTTGGACCACTAGTGGTTAGGGTTTGGGTAGTGAGAAACTATTTATAGAGGTAGGAAGCTATGCAATGTTTTGTGAAGGATTATTATTGTATTGGAGTGTCGCTCATTTAGAGGTTTCCCCCTCAAAGAGGCCAATGAACATTGTTCTCATTCTAGAATATCAATAAAAGTTTCCCTTTCTACATGTTCTTTACTCTAGCTTCTCTCTTTACTTATTGTAATATGCATTTTTTTCATATACATCTCTTAGATTTCTTTGTTTTTGTTATCTAAGTACACTACAAGTGGTATGAGAGCACTTTCTTGTGCCAACATGCATCCCAATTTTAGATATTGTTTTAGGATAAAGACATGTTCTAATGTCTATAAACACAAATATTTGTAGTTCAATAGGTCAAACTATGTCTGGAAAGCATACACACAAGGAATACAAATGGGGTCATTGGGTTGGATGCCCTTGTAAACCTATGTTGGTACTTAGTGAGTAACACTGCATTAGACAAAATCTGTTTAAGATTTGATTTTCCACACACCCTTAGGTATATAGGAAGCCCCTTAGGCACACATGGAACCACAACTAAATAATCCTTTCGATTGTTTGTCGATATAGTACAACAAGCACAACACTCATCGAGATCACTCTTGCGTACTAGAGAATTGAGTAGTATGGTTGATCCTCTTTAGTTAGAGCCATAGACGATTGACTGAGTACTATTATTGGAAACCCTTAGTTATATTATAGAGATATAGTGCCCGATGCATTAGATAAAATTTGGGGTCTAAAAGGAGCCTCCTACGGAAAATATTAAACTAGTATAATGTTTTCCATATCATACTATATTATAGGTGTTATCTAGTGAACACAAATCTATATTTTTTTCATTAATGACAATTTCCATGTAAGCTAGTTTAATGTAGAGTTACGAGATGAGAGCTAAAACAAATGACACTAGATTTAGATTCTCATGAACACCAAAATGTAGTGATCAAACATGTTAATTTATATAATATTTTATGGAATATCAATTGAAATTTATTACATGTACAACTAAAATTTAGTATTTCCAATACTAAATTTAGAACTAAACAAATTAAAAATGTAATAAATATAGTTATACAATATAATAATACTAAAAACCATTTCATTGTTATTCCTTTATATAACCTTTATTACATGATATAGAAGGCATACTTTCACACAATGTACATTAGAGGAATTTCGAGGGTAAAAAAATAAATTATTGGATAAAACGTGAACTAATACATTTAAGGGTAAAAAGTAGAATTTTATTGGATAAACCTTGAATTAATACATTTTGAGGGTAACAAATAGAAATATGTTCTTCACGTATTTTCAATTTATCTCAATGTAGGTTCACTAAAGATATCAAGTGTGAGTACTTATTGGATGCATAATTTAATTATGTTTAATGGGTACTCATTGTGAACTTATAGTTAGATAATTTGAAAATAAGTGAGAAAATGTGTTTCTATTTTTCTCTCCAAAATAACTCAACATAATTTAAAATATTATTTCTCTTTTCTCTTAAATTTATTAACAATAAAAAATACTTATCATATTCCAAGGTGGCTTCATTCCAACAAAAACTCCATTATGATCTTAATGAACACACAGATTTATTTTTTTAATGAGTAGAAGTAGTGATAGTAGAGAATACTTCATATTTATTATTCCAAGGTTATTTAACATATCTCAAGAATATCTCATTGATATTCTAATAAATGTGAGGTTTGTATGTTGTCAACTTATATCAAATAAAAATAGGACAAATAGTCACAATTCACTTGTATAGCTCCAATTCAATGATTATTGGTGATTCAATTTTTTGAAATTCTATTGGTTGGTGAATTTCCTACTCAATGATATTCTTTTAGTCCCTTAGGGTCTACAAGTTGATTTTGATAGAAGTGGAAAAACATAAATCCATTAGCCTCTACTTTAATTGTGATGATTTTTTTAAAGTGTGTAAATGTAAGGAACATAAATTATTTTTCATAGATATGGCCCCATCAAGCATGCATGAGGAAATTTCAAAGGAAGACATGACTGAGTTGGATTTGGTGGAAATTACACTTCTTGATGAAGTACTCACTTAGAAGCCTCCTTATAAGGAACCCTGGATTTCCCTCCATCCTTTCTTGAGAATTAAAACTCCCCATACGTTGAAGTTGGTAGGTTATTTCAAGAGGCGATTGTCTTAGTTGACAACGATAGTACCGACAATTTCATCCATTGCTAAGTAAAAAAAGAAACACTTTGTTATGTTCATCCAATGCACAGTTTTCAAATCATGATAGCTAATGGAGATACTATGAAATGTGGTGGTAAGTGTGAAAATATGAAACTCCAAATGGAAGATTATATCTTGAAATAACACGTTTTCCATTGAAATGGGAGGTTGTGTTATACTTCTGGAAGCATAATAGTTTCGAACATTAGGCCTGGTTACCATGGATTTTTAAGAGTTATACATGAGATTCAATAAGGAGGGACATAGATACACTTTTTGATGTGGGATTTTGTAACACACCCGACCCCTAAGTGCTCTTTTAAGGGGTGGGGTATCATAATTTCGATTTCCTTAACTCTCTCTACTCTCCCCTTTCTTTATATGACCTTAGGCTGTGACCCGACGCCTACTCAAAGGGCGCTTTAGAACTTCGGATTCAGGCATTTTCACCTCACCACTCGCCAATTCATCCGAACTCCAAATTGGCGAAGTTCCGAAATGATGGGAGAGGAATCGAAAATCCCTTCTCCCTTTCCAGATCAACGACCCACCGAAACTTTAGGCTCAGGCACTTCGGTGAGTTCCAAAATAATGGGAGCTATCCTCTCTTGCTAGGCCCTTCTCACATGTGACCTCGGGCTGTGACACGGGGCTTAACTCCTGAGAGCTGTGTAACTTTTCCATCAGAGGTTTTGGTCACTCCAACTTGCAATTCTCCCGAAGCCCGAACCCCGAACTCATACATCAAATGGTTGAGAACGATCCAAAGATCCACGGTCCAGATCACTTCACAACTTCAGCCTTCAGAGGTTTTGGTCTCTCCAACACACAATTCTCACGAATGCATGAACTCTGAACTAGCAGATCAAACGAATGAGACTTATCTCAAATCAACGGTCTATGCCTTCCCCGGGCTCTGGGCTTCAGAGAATCCATTTCCTTTACGATGATTACCAACATTCTACGAACTCACGGAGAGTGAAGGAGTCGAGGTGTTAACACCTGTGCACCTTCTTCAAATATAACAGTCATGAAAGACCTTGGATCCTCCCGAATGAATATTGTCCGTTCATCTTCCAAATGAAAGGATATTCCCTTTCGATACTTGAATCTCTGTATCCTTCATGAGCTTCGTCAGTTATGAAGTACTTAAGAGCTTTGTGCTCTTTCTTTTGAACTTAACACTTGGAAGGGTCTTCTGCACACCCCTTGTGCTCCTTCATCAAGTCTAGAACTTAAGAGGTTCTCGACCTCTTCCCGCCTCATAGAGACTCCGTGCATATCTGCATTGCCTCTTCTGAGCTTAATAGACTCCATCCTCTCGAGGACTCAGGGAAACTGGGAGTGTCAACATGCACCTGTGAAAACCGTGGCCAAGGTCGACGAACTCACAGTTCGTGGCTCTAGCTTAAACCACCATAGGGCTCAATCATTTACGCGTACAAGTCATGTTCAAACCATATAATTTCTTACTTGCCTAATTAAACAATCAAGCAGAAATAAAAGGGATGCAATATAACCATTAAGAAATCATGCACATCCCTGGAAACATTCACAGTATATCCAATTTCATTACACAGTTACAACTCAATTACACAGGGTAGGAGAATACTTATCTATTACAAATTGCAACCAATTAACTGACTGTGGGCGTGTGCCTTTCCACCCAAGCATAAGCTCATAGGAATTCATTCTTAGCACTCTAGCAACCCCCATTCCAAGCCATGATATCACTGGGGAACTATGCCACCTCTCAGAGACCTTCTCTTTGTCACAATATCCCTACGAGGTTTATTAGATGCTTCCTCAACATCAATCTCGCATTCGGGTCCTTCTAGTCGTGTTCTCTGCACTTCCTTTTGGTTCACACATCTCCTTCTGAGCTTGCACTCTCGTCTGATGTCTCTACTCTTGCTGTCCCTCTTCCTTACTGTTTGTGTGTGTATCTTACCTTCCTTCTTTAGTAAGGTTTCTGACCTATCTTGTTCCTTCTGTCAGAAGGAAGCTTGGGTCTGCAGGTCTCTGTGGTACTTCGAGCTGACAACCCATTTTTCCATTCATGGGGGTGGTTGATTATTCAACCACCAATTCTTTCCTTCATTAACGAATTCTTTCCTCTTGAGATATCATGGATCGTACTTCAAGGCTTCACCCCCCAACAATCAATTATCGGCAATTTAACAATAATACATTTACATTGTCCACATGCCTTAGCATGGTAATCCTATTTTATGATTAATTACAAGCTGGGGGAAACATGGATGTTACAATTCCATCCCCCTTAAAGGAACATCGTCCTCGGTGTTCTTTCTTAGAAACACCTGCCTTTCTCATTCAGCCACTTCAGAAGTCTTGAACTTCTTTCTCAGTCAGGTCCTTTTTCAGACCCTTAATCCTCCTCACCTGCTTTCAATAATTCTTGGACAAAAAACACATTAATCATAGTCTCATGCGAAAACATTGCACAAAATTTCTAGAAAAATTTCATAATATTAGCACAATAATTATCCGCGCAGTTTGTGGATTTGTATCCACATGGTTGTCTTGTTATCTAGGCTCACTGTTTTTCCTAGACATACCCATTATGTGCATGATCCTAATCAATAGTTTACACTATCTCCTTCTCTTCTATACAGTTCCTCGGGTGATCCATCTTTCCTTGCCAAGGATTTATCACATAGGAAGAACTACCCATCGTGTGCATGATCCCAATAGTTTACAAGAACTATCAAGGTATCCTTTTCCTTGTGGCCACTCACCCTCCAGGCGCAGGCTCACGCATCCCCTTCTCTGCTATACAGTTCCTCGAGTGATCCATATTGCCTTGCCAAGGCTTTCTCGCACAGGAAGAATTTCAGAGACTTCATTGAGCCTTACAGTTGAGGCGCCCCTCAGACTTGCTCTGCCGAGCCCTTCGGCTTGTGTTACCTCAACACAACATATTCCAGGCGATCATGACTTACCACAGGGTTCTCATGGCTCAACAATAGCCATTTTTCATGCTTTTATATCTTAACAACCTTCATCTATCCTTTCTGGACAAATATTTTCTTCTCACCCATATCACAAGCATACAAAAATTCATGAGACATCATCATAAATTTTAAATTCAATTTTTTCTTGTAAATCTGTCACCCACAGATTTCCAAATTCCACATTTTGTTTTCATATTTGTTCCGCACAGGAACCAGATTAATAATTATGGGACTTTCTCCCCCATAGTAGTTTAGCTCAACATGCAATTGGCCTTCCTTATGGACTTACAACGCTGCCATATCCAAGACCCCTTTGCTTCCTGCACTTGCAATCTTCATTCAACCAAATAAATTGTTAGTTTTCCCATGCACATATATTTTCATTTCATCTTTATAACTTCCTCACAAACAATTCTTAAATTGTGCATGCTAACAGTCAAATCACTTCTATCTATTCAATGATACAAGAAAAAGAAAATTTCATTCCTTACACATGCATCCGTTCAATATATCAACTTTTCAAAATGAAATTCAGATACCAATTGAATTTAATGAATGTGCCAACATTCGTGGCCAAATTCATACCCAATGCACCCTTGCATCAATTTCGGGTTATCACTTTTCAGGTTAGGCACTCTTTCCAAGGTGTGTTTGAATTCAACCAACTTATTACCATAGGGACTCTTTGTCCATATTTATTATTTTAGCAGAACCATATTTTCTTCTCTGAATCGATCACAACCCTAATATCTTCATTCATGAAACTCCAGGTTTCACATGAATGCCTTTAAGAATTCTTCCTTTATTAATAACCAGGGTGCCAATGCTCATGGCCACCCAAATTTGTTTTCCTTCAACTCTTACATAATGTAAGTAAAACATTGGAAGGTCATCCTTCCTTAATGGGGAAATCCGTTGTCTTCCCTCTTATGTAAACATGCATTTCATGCAACGTGCTAACTATGAGCACCTTGATTCCCATAGAACTAGTCCCTATGACCAATGTCTAATCGTAGAGTGCTAAAATCTATCTTCCTTGATAGGCCTAGAGGAAGTCTGTTTTCTCTTCATGCGACTGAGAGATGTGACCTCAGATTTATTATTTTCAGGCGCTATCCTTTCAGCTCCCATGTCTAGGCACTATGATCCTGGCGTAACCCCTTGTCTGCAATTCGACTGTGAAGATCCGTCTTCCCCCAGATCTAATGATTGCAAGGGATTGCTGAAACTTAACTAGATCACGGTTTAATTATCCTTCTGATCTCCACAATGATTATGGGTCGTCCGATCTACGATCAGACCCCAAACTCAAAACAAAAATATATTGAGTTTAATTTACGGGTATAGGTCCTGACATTAAATCACATGCATATACCTTCCTTGCAATGAATACAATTCATTGATATTGAATACGGTTCTAATATTCGCAATGATTATGGGTCATCCGATCTACGATTGGACCCCAAAATAAAAAAAAATCTATATTGAATTTAAATTATGGGCACAGGCTCTGTCGTTAACCCGTGTGCCCATTCGATCTCCACAATGAATATGAGCCGTTGATCTTATCAAACGACTGGCATTTGATCCGTTATCTCTTGTGGATCTTTAAATCAATCTGACGATTGAGATTGGTTTCCTTTCAATGTGTTGTTCCAGAGTCTGTACTTAAGGCTTATAAAGTACAATGTCTAGGCATCTGAAAGTGAGTAAAGGATAAAAAGGGAGAAGAGTCAACCTTCGGGAAAGGAAGCTAAGGCTGATTTCTAGGTTGTCGCTGTCTCACTTCCAATTGTTCTTGGATGTTTATATCCCATTCAATCGCGGCCCATGAACATTCAAGTTCTACCCGGGTGGTGGTTGTTTTAAGTATGGTATCAAAAATGTTTAAAGCGATATGGGTTTGGTCCGATAAGTCGGGTTCAATATTAGGTTGTCTTACAACGAGGACAGTCATAGAGGAACAATAAAATTAAAGGAGAGTTCGGGGATTTTGACGCTGTATCAATTTGATCTTATAAAAGAGAACTTTTGAAAAGATAAAGTGCAAACCAAAGGCCTTTTCCCGTAACTGAGTTATATTTTAAATAAATGGTGTGTGAAATGTGAGAAAAACATTAAGCTGTCTATAATGCGAGGCTCCTATCAAGGGAGAATCTCACCCTGTAAACAGAAGAAGAAAATAAGATAAGAAGAAATTTGACGAAGCATAAAATATGACAATCTAAAGGGTTCATAGGTCTTGTAACTACTAATAGCCAATACAGAGGAAAAACTGTAAACGATATAGATGACTAACAATTGATCACCACAATAGAGGTTTTACTAAATTGCAATGAAACATTCATCAAACATATATAAGATAAACAAAAGTGAATATGAAATCACAGAGGAAACAAACTCATAACACAGTCTTGATGGAATCAGGAGTCTTCAAATTGCTTTGTATTAATTTTCAAAATGAGATAATCTCTATTACAATTGACCAAAAAGGTCCAGCCTATTTTCTTTCTTCTAATTACATATTTATACAACTTCTGCATGCTAGGATCTCAATCATCCTAGGAGTTTTTCGATTACAAAAAGGAGATTTATGGGTTCCAATTCTTTGCCTTTGTCCTCTTTCGGGCGGATGGATCACCTTCCTTTCTTTAAACTTCGGGTTCTGAAAACAAACGGGCAGACACATGTCATTTTTTGGCGCCCGAAAACTGTTCCTTCTCCTGCTGTGTGCAAGTGACGCACCTCTCCACCAGCTGGGATATCAACCTGGAAGGTTCTGCTTGGTTGTTTGCCTCGAAAGTGTAACAATCCTTCATTAACTGTGGTAACCTTCCTCCTACTTGTCGGTCTTTAATGGTGATAGAACATAACAATACACTTGGCTTTATTAGCCACTTATCCACTTGGACTATATCTGTCTGAGTTACCCGTGTTATTTCAGTCTGCTCTCTTTCCTCATTCTCCTTGATGTTGAGCAGGTGATTGGCTATATCCACTTGGCCCAGTGTCTCGGTGCTGCTTTCACTGTCAAGACCCAACAAACTTTCATCTATCTCCCCGAGAGTTTCTTCACAAAAATGTCTCACCTCTTTAGCTCGCTCTTTGCCCTCTGATATATTTCGTTCCCATGCCTTCAGTAAGATGTTACCTTTGGTTTTGTCTGGGATAGAGAGCTTGGAACTACTGCCTTGATTGAGTGCTCGAAGACATCTCCTTGAGAGAAAGAGAAGTTGGGGTAGATCAGGTCGTTTTCCAAGAGGTTTTGAATGGTCTCCACCTTAGCAAGTAAATCTTGCTAAGATGCCAACACTCTTCTTCGAATTTCTATGGCTTGGGATTGGAATATCC
>ML856338.1:7435-22327 GCA_009831015.1 Picea engelmannii
GGTATACAATAACCACCACGCATTTGTTTGGATATGTTTTTTAATACCATATATATGATATAACCAATCCTTCGCCAATAATATAGTTGCAATATAATGTTGATATGGTTTAATACCATAAACTTAACCATGCCAAAAATCTCACGCGCATAGTTGTTGGTTGTTTCAAACCATAATATATATGGTATACAACATTTAAATGCGCCACCTAACCTTACAATTAAACTTTCGTGCCAATGTTTTATCATATGATTGCTATGACATGCCACATCACTAAAGCTGCCATGTGTCGCCTTGACCAATTGCCACGTCAGCCCTTTGACTTTGACTTTTTTTTAACTATCGCACTCGAACTTCAACCAGCCATAACTTCTTCATACGAAGTCCGTTTGAGGTGATTTTTGCACCATCGGATTCGTGTCGACGAGCACTTCAACATTGTACCATTTGTTTCTAACTTTGGATCAATCGAATTTTTGATGACGAATGGTCCCCTGGATCACCTAGGGCTAATTAAAGTGGTTTTAACCACTAGTTGAAGAAGTCGACCCAGCTTGGTGAAGAGACATAACCCTAGCACCTCCCAGCTAGTATAAATAAGTGAGGATGGCGCCTCACTTACTCAGTCTCACTCAGCCACTCATCTAGTGCACATCTTTTGGGAGATAGGTGCAGTTGTCAGAAGAAGGAGAGAGAGGTGCATGCTCAGTCTTGGTTATTCTTGGTGGTCTTGTCTTTTATCTTGGCATTGTATTAGCAATCTATATTAAGGAAATTTTTGTTGGGTTTTCTCCCCCATGAGGATTTCCCAAAATAAAATATTGTGTACCTTGTGATTGTGTTTCTCTCAGTGATCTTGCTTATGCTATTATTGTCTAGTAAATTGAAAATAACTTAATAGCAGCTCTAAATTTAACATTGGAGAGTTGTTTAACCATTTTATATCAAGATAATGGTGAGTTGTTTAACCATTTTATATCAAGATAATGCAGGTATCCTAGAAAACTTTCAAAATCAATAGTCAGATACACTTGTTCCCAGGGCGCCATCTTCATATGTCTGGCATTGTGGTTTCAAAAACTCAATAAACCTACTGATGAGATCTATGAAAGATGATATACCCTTATCTTCGCAACAACCTTTAATCCAATCTTGCAAAAAAGATGGCAAGGAAAGTATGAACAATTTTACTAGAACATCTTCCCCTTCAAATTCTATCTCATTTATATACTTCAAGAATTCTACAATGTGAGTAATTGGGAGGCCTCCGAATATTGGAGAGTTGTTTAACCATTTTATATCAAGATAATGCGGGTATCCTTGAAAACTTTCAAAATCAATAGTCAGATACACTTGTTCCCAGGGCGCCATGATCCCATATCTTGGAAATATCACAAAGTTGAGAGTAAGGTGGCACCTTGGAAAAGGTCAGTGGAGTCGCCAGATATCCTCTTAAGGATTATCAAAGGGAGTGAGGGAATCACCCTTAGTGGAGTCGTCAGGTAAGCTTCGTAAGATGAAGGCTTTGAGGGAAAGGCTTACCGAAAAAGTGTTGTTGAGAAATATTGACTCAGTGTTCCCCAGCAACGACGCCAAAATTGTTGACTCATTTGGTCTATCTTCTGAGTCAGAAAAGCAATCGAATCAGGAACATTGTTGTTGGAAACCTTCGTCCTTGATTGTGTCTTCTTACGAGGGTAGTGAAAAGGCTCTATTTTTTAATCAAGGAGATTTTCTTCAATGTCAATACCGAACTCTTTAGCCTCTGCCAATGATGTGGGATTTTTATCTTTAAGAATGTATCGGAACTGTCCTTCAAAGTCATTCATGTAAAGGAGACGAACTAATGATGTTGTAGGACGGTAATCTGTTGGAATTTGATTGTACAACCTGTTAAATCTCGAAATGAATTGCATCACCATTGCATTCTCCTTTTTCTTTACTTGATTGAACTGAGTCCTAAGTGTCCCACCATCTACTTTTCTCAACCGTCTGCTCTTGAATAAGGTGGAAAAAGCATCATAGGACGTGATATGATTATCAGGGAGTCCTTTGAACCAATCAAGGGCTTCTTCAGTCAATGATGAAGCAAAAAGTCTCATGGCCACATCTTCATGATCAATACATGCATTGTCCATATCTCGGCCCATGACATAAATGTGCTCTTCGACAGTTATCAGATTATTTCCTAGGAACTTTGGCAACCACTTGTTGACATTTGTTGGCATTTTTTTAGGGTAACCTTGGATATTGGCCATGTTAAGGGGTTTGTAGAGGTCCCTTGCCCAAGGGCGAGCCATTGGAACAAGAGGAAGAGTATTATGGAAAAGGGTTTTGGCAATGAGAGACTTGAGAGGAGGTCTTCTTTGGTAAACCTTAGAAAGCTTGAACCTCCCAAGGGGAAAAGGTTTGGGGAAAGAAGGATTCTGGGAAGATGGAGTCGCCAGATAAGTTTCAAAATGAACTCATCAAAAAAAAGTGGAAAGGGAACGTCCCTCGGGTGGAGTCGCTAGGCAAGCTAAGGGAAAGGCTTTGGGATAGCTTACCAAACTGTCGTTAGGGTACGAAGAAGATTCAAAATCTTCACTGACAGTGGAGCCAAAATGTTATAGCGCAAGTTGTAGGTTGGGAAAAGCCTGACCCAACCACAAAGCAAGTGCTACAACTTGGGAATCCTACACCCAATGTCACCTCGATGTAGGACTCGCACTTCAAGGGTGACTAGGTCACTCTAGGGAGGCAATCCTGGTGACCCTAGGGGGATTGAGATGGAGACAAAAAGAAATAGGGGTGATGCCCCTATAGGTCAAATCTAAGTGGAATGAAAGGTGGGAAGGGATGCCTTGTAAGTCAAGTGATTGTTACCCCACAAGTATAGTACTTCTCCGAATGATTGTACCTGCCCGAGACACAAGAAAATCCAACTTGCAATGATATATGTTAGTATGGATAAGCAAGTTAAGCTTGTTCTCCCTAATTTGCAGTAGTAGATGACAGTTTATATCAGCAAATAAAACATCTAAATCAGCATACAAAGATCTAAACTAGTTAAGTAAATCATCATCAAGTTTAGCAATGAATATAGGCTGAAAAATGTCACTTAAGAAGAGAGAGAAGATGGTTGTTGTAAACATGTATTTTCTGCAGAAAATTGCAGCCCTATGGCTGTAGCATTCAATGGCATGCAGCAGCAAAATAAACCATGGAAAAGTGCCAAGAAATAGCCCAAAAGGTGTGCCCTAGTAAGTAGACTAGGTGAGTGAAATTAGAGAACTAGTCTAGGGTTAGTTTAAGAGTTAAGAGAGTGTTAGTAGCTAGGGTTATGCAGCCCTAATGGTTGTAGGTTAAAGTTTGTAACAGCAATTAGAGTAGTGGGAGAGAGGGGATGCCCTAGTAGGGGAAGACTCCTCTCAAAAGAGGAAAACCAACTTCAAGCAAGAAACCTTTCAAAAGATCACAAATCATGATTCCCAAGGCAATGATTTTATATCTCCAATGCGAAAAGTATATGACTAGTGCCTTTACTATTGGATTAATGGAGTCAAATGAAGAAAGGGCTAGAGAAGCTACCTCCTTGGAGGTGTAATCCCTTTTACTTCCCAAAGCAAGTTTCTATAGCTAGGGTTTAAGCTAAGAGGGTGTATACCCTTATACTTCTCTTAGCAAACCCTTGCATAATCAATGAGATGAACCATAAAATGATGAAGACTATGGTGGGGGTGTATGCCCTTATACTTCCCACCTAGCTCCTAGCACAAGACTTGAAAAATAATGATAGCATAATAGTAAAAGACCATACCAAAATCAAGAGAGATGCCAAGATAATCCACCATAAAAGCAAGAAAACAGCATCCAAGGCTAGTGCCTCACTTCTCCATCAACCATTCATCAAGATAGCCATAAACAAGTGCAAAAGAGACAAATAGAGCCAAGTGTAGCAAAAATTTTAGACCAATACTTCACACAATGAGGGAGAGTTATGTTAAAATGAGATCTTATGATCTCTTATATATACAAATGTCACCAAGGCAACTTGTCCACAAATTAAGGAGTAAAACACAAGATTAGGGGTCAACAGCCCTAATCTTGCCCCCTTTACAAAGTAATTCATTTAAAATTCACTTTTGCACATAAGAAAACCCTAATTTTGGAAGGACATCATCCCTTTAGGGGACGTTTTGGCATTAGGAGCAAGTTGTTGGTGTAGGAGGAGGGTGTCTAGGCTTTCCAAAGCCACATGTCACGTATCTAAGTTACTTCCTTCATGGTCAAAGCCCAATTCTTCTCAAAACGTCCAAGTGTCAATGCATCAACCACACCACCAAACCCTAACCCCCCTAAGTGACGGCATGCCTCTAGAAGAGATGTTTTGCCTCTCCTACGAAAAACGTTTGGCATGTGGGGGCTAGGTTATGTCGTCCAAGTCATCTTTAAGGCCTTCCAAGTTTGATCTTTCTCATCCGGCATGCGGGCCCCCGACATCCAACTTGTGGACTTGTAGCCCCATGGAAGCCCAAGCTAGGCTTGTTCTCCCAAAATTGTCCACCAACTAGATCCTACAAAGACAAATGAGCATGCCCTCCACGGATGTCAAGTCATAACATCGTGATAAGTGAATCCAATCAATAAATAAGCCATATAAGCATGTGCATCAAAGATCATTATATCAAACAATTAATTGATCAAAGACACTATGCGACTTGTCAAGCTTGAATATGGGAGGGTTGACGAGGTGTCCTATTGGGTAGATCTTGCCCTAGGTTAAGTAGAGTTTCCAAGAGATCGCTCTCTAAGCCATGTAAAGTGGATGAAGTGGTTGGGGTCAAGACACAATGGGTATAGGGCTCATGACATACAAGGGGTCATAGTGTCTCACTCATGGGTGCCTTTGTAGAGGGTGTGTGGTACCTTCATCCGCAATGCACTTTTTCCAAGCCCATCAATTGCCTTTTTATCTTTCTTTCTTTGTATTTTCTTTCAATATAGCATAAGGAGAGCTTGAAGGTCACTGCTCTAGCGTGGTGACCAAATGATGGCAATGTCACCCACAAACACTTATTGGAAATGAGAAGGTTGGCTCATGATGAGACCCCCTTTCTCTCAGCGATGCAATTGAGAGCCATTACCCTGGTTTGGTGACCAGATGATGGTAACGTCATACCACTATATATTCATGCACGTGATAGGTCAGCTCGTGATGAGACCTCCTATCCTTCAACTAACCTTTTAAGCATTCTTTATTATATTGTGGGTCCCTTTTTCTCAAAGATAAGTGTTTCATTACTTTCTTGGGTGATCCTTGGGCGAAGCATCTGGAAGGTTTATACAAGGCGTCTATTTTTTACCCAACATCAACCCCTCTGGGCCTTCAGCCCCTTCTTCCCATAGAATAAGGGACAACCCCTTCTTTGGTCAATACACCCTAAAATCCCAAGAGATAAGGAAATTGAGGGGAATAATAATGGAAAGTGGTAAGTATGGTCGGGAACGATACGATAGCTCATTAAATGAGTTCCTAGTAGCAAACCCATCCCCGAGGAAAATCACTTACTAGGGCACAATGTCAACCACCAAGGTGAAGCAGGGAAAAAAGCATAATGTCCAAGCATATATCAAGAAATCTAGAGCAATCTAAGATACAACATACTCAATTGGCTTAAATATTGAAATGATGCTCACCATAATACTGACTTGTACCTCATGGAGCAAGGCCCACTGTCTTCGAGAAGCCAGCTAGTGTGGTGGATGCCATCTGAAAAACTTTGACCATCTGTGGTGGTGAGCAGGTTTTCCATCTGTGCAAAAGGGTATCATTGGTCATGTAGTCTATCGGCACTCCATATCTGCACCCTGAGGGCCTCGAGACATAATCTCCTTAATTATCCACAAAATGGGGATAACAGTGCCAAACTCACCTAGCGCACATGAAAATTGGTGAAATTGAATTGAATTTAGACCATAGGTCTTCTTTATTGTTCTCGTGAATCCATTCATGACCTCTTTATCATTTTAAGGAGAAATTTTATTTGTTTGTTCAATATCATACAATTTTTTATTCAAAGCAATGAAGAGCTTTGCTCAGTTTGTCTCATTTCGCATGTATAAATTGGTGTAATTGTAGGTTTGGCTTGGGGTTTTTTTTAATTTGTGATGGCATTAATCTTCTCATACACAAAGTTAATGTTTTCATATATTTCACCTAACCACAAACTATTTGTATCTGCATAGTGGATCATATCACATATTGATTCAATGATGCATGTAACTATGCAACGCAACCCTATAATAGAGGATTATTCCTATTAATGTGTTCAACCCCCTTAACTACTATTATGGAGGTTTCCATGCTTAGTAACAAATAAATCTATTGTTTATTATTGGCATCAACATCCCCGTGACAAATTAGGGACATCCTAATCATAGGGGATGCACCCCACATTTTATAAGGGGATGTAAGGTGTGAATCGTAAGAGATTGGGGTGGGTCGTCCCACACCCACATGTGGGCCAAATGCACCCAAGCATTGATATAATGCAAGTGCATGCAACCTAGTACTTAGCTAGTATTAATACAACGAATTGGGTTTTGGTTAAAATAGTGCATTGCACATCTGCGAAAGGAATTGCCACCATTCTTAGAGAATAGGTAACATGAATGGGATAAAATTGGGATGATCATCTTCTTTAACTCATTTGTTGTTTGTTGATGATGCATTGTTATTTTGTGATGGCTTGAGAAGAGAGGTAAATAAGCTAAAGGAAATTATTGATTTATATTGTACAACCTCTGGTATGTAAACCAATAGGGAAAAAGCCTTTGTTTCCTTTAATGGGGTGGAGGAGGAAAAGGCTAGGAGGATTCTGCAAGTATTTCCTTTCCAAAGTTCAGAATTTCAGATTTTGAAACCAAATGATTACAAGAAGAAAGATTGGAAATGGTTGACTAAGAAGATAGAACAAAGGACTAAGCAGTGGTACAATCATTAGCTCTCCTTGGGAGGTAGATTGACATTAGTCAAGTCAGTGTTGGAAGCAATTCCAATGCACTGGCATACTATGGTCTTCATTCCTAAAGGGGTTCTGGAATCAATATAGAAGAAATGATTTAAGTTCCTTTGGGCTGGTAAGAGAAAGAGAGAGAGGGAGAGAGAAGTTATTCCACTTGTAAAATGGCAATCCTTGGCCAAACCCAAGGAAGAAGGTGGTGTTAGTTTTTTGTAGTTTGGTAGGTGTCTCGGTTATGCCTATGTGTCTTAGGCTAGTTGATGGACACGCAAATTGATCTCCCGTCAAGAGAGATCCAACACCCTTTTAAGTTCTGGAGATGAGGGCACACTTGCCAGAGGAGGGAGTTCTAAGGATGAGGGCACACTTGCATGAGGAGGGTGCACTTGCCAGAGGAGGGAGTTTTGAAGATGAGGGCGCACTTGCTAGAGGAGGGTGCACTATCCAAAGGAGGGTGCACTTGCCTAACGAGGGCGCACTAGCCAGAGGAGGGCGCAATAGCTAGAGGAGGGTGCACTAACCAGAGGAGGGTTCAATAACCAGAGGAGAGCGCACTTGCAGCTAGGGCACAATTCAGGAGCTAGGAAATGTCACGGCGGCATCTACAGAACAACAACAAACAACAAAAACCCTAAACCTAGAACAAGAGAGAAAATGAGAGAAAAGAGAATTTGCTGCAAAAATAAGCCAACGCTTCTATTAGTTCATAGGATCACCTTTTATAGAGAAGGGACCTACTTATTTTTCATACACAATATTATTCTAATCATAAAATAAACTAAACTCTACTCCATTACATTGTCCCATATTTTATTAATGGGGTTATAAGGAAGACCAACTTTCTTATGGCCCAATTCCTCACTATTTAGATTTGGAAGCGTCCCTGCTTCCTCTAGCACATGGGGAAACATACGTTGGACCATGTCTGTTGTCATCCACTTTGCTTGTGCTGGAGTTTGTCCCTTGCGTGCCAGAAGGTAAGAAATATATTCTCTTTGTCGATTAGAGCGGTGCTTGGTCTGGAGAATGGTATCCTGTAATAGGGGCAATTGGAAATCTGGAATGTTGTCCATGGGATGAGTTACAGTGACTGGCTCATCCAAGAGTGGTGGCTCAAATAGCTTCAGATTGTTGACAATGATGACATTGTGTATGCCCAGCTAAGAAGGGAGGTCCAATCGATAAGCATTTTCTCCAATGTGTTCCAGAATTGTATAGGGGCCATAGCGGAGAGGATGTAGTTTATGATGCTAACCTTTTAAACATTACTCGTCTAATAGTAACCAAACACGGTCCCCAGGCTGAAAGAAAAGTGGTGTACGATGCTTCGCATGCCTCTGCTTTTCTCTTGCTTGAGCATCTTTCAAAGCTTCAACTACTTGAGTTTGGCAGTGTGCAATTTGTTGAAGGAATCACTGGGCTGATCTTTCTTCCCTTTGTTGGTGATATGTGCCTTGTGGATCAAGAGTGGGAGGCAGCTCAGCTGGAGAAGTGGATTGAAAACCCAAACACACTTCGAAAGGAGAGAAGCCAATAGCTAAGTGTGTGGCCATGTTGTAACTATGTTGCAGAATATGTAAATAAGTATCCCATTGTTTGCTACGTGCGAAATGAGTGCGCAGAGCATGTACCAGCACATGATTTACTACCTTTGTTTGGCCATCTGTTTGAGGATGGAAGGCGATGGAGAACTTAAGTTGACAGCCAAGTAGCGCCCATAGTGTCTGCCAAAAGGAGCTAAGGAATCTTGAGTCTCTATCTAAAATGATAGTGTTGGGTAGACCAAAGTGAGGGCAGACATATTGAAAATATAATTTCGTTGTTTGAGAAGTTGTAGTGGTCTTGGTGCAAGCAATAAAAAAGGCCATTTTGGAAAACCGACATACTACTACCGAAATGGCATCATGTTTTTTTTGAGTGGTGGGCAATCAACTGAGAAAATCCATTGAAATGGATTCCCATGGTCTAGAAGGAACTGGAAGTGGCTGATACAATCTGTGTTTCTGGTTGGAAGGTTTGGATTGAGAGCATAAAGTACAAGCTCGGATGAATTTCTCTACCTAGTGTTGTAGGGATGGCCAATAAAAATGGCGTTGAAGGTTTTGTATTGTCTTTGTTGTGCCAAAGTGGCCTCCACAAGAAGAGGCACGGGCTTCCTTGATGAGCAATAAGCAATCCTTTGATTGAGGTACACATAGCAAGTTGAGCTTGTAGAGTCACCCATGGCAAATGGCGTAGTCCAAGAAAGGGTCTTGGTTGACTACTGTTGGTTGATGTAGTGCAACCCAAACTTTCTGAAAGTCATGGTCAGCAGCATACTTGTCTCTCCATGTGTCATACGAAGCATACCGAACGTATAATATTTGGAGAACCTGATTCAGAGGACGACGAAGCAAATATGCCATGTTGTTATAGGTCCCCTTCTTATAGCGAATGACCAGATGGAACTGTTGTATGTAGGCTGCCTATTTGAGATGTCTCTGCTCTTGTATCTTTGATTGGGAATTAATGAAAATTAGAGGATGGTGATCTGTATGGAGAATGGTCTCCTTACCCAGTAAATAGTGTATCCATTGCTTGAGAGCTTGCACGAGGTTGTAGAATTCTTTATTGTATGTGCTATAATTTTTCTTAGCATCTGAAAGAGTTTCGGAGTGATAGGCTACAGGATGTCTTCCTTGTTTAAGTAATGCACCAATAGCATATTGAGAGGCATGAGATTCGATCTCAAAGGGTTGAGTCAAGTCTGGAAATCTAAGTACAAGGAAAGAACACAAACCCTGCTCGAGGCGAGCAAAGTGGCGAGCAGCCTCTCCATCCCAAACAAAGTTTTCAGTGTTGTCAGATAATTGATGCAAAGGGCGAGCAATATGAGAGAAGTGCAAAACAAACTTTTGATAAAAGTTGATACCACCCGGGAAGCTTTTTAATTCACTTGTTGAAGCGGGGGTTGGCCATTGTGCCAATGCTTGTACCCATATCGTATTTGGACGAATGCCTTTTGGGTCCACAAGAAAGCCCAAATATGGAACTGAATGTTGGCCAAAGTATAATTTATTTTCCTTTACCTGTAGTTGGTGCTCCCGAAGTAGTTCTAGTACTTGGCGAACATGTTGAAGATATGCCTCCCAAGATTTACTGAATATGAGAATGTCATCCAAATATATAACAACAATGCAGCCCAAAAGAGGCCTGAAGATATCATTAATAACTCTCATAAATGTTGTTGGTGCATTAGTCAGTCCAAATGGCATGACTTTCCACACATCTATCGGGTTCATTCTGACCTGATGGTATCCAGATTTCAAATCTAACTTAGTGAACCATTGAGCACCTTGCAAACTGTCCAGCAACTCCTCAATCCAGGGTAGGGGGTATCGATTCTTGATCATAGCCTTGTTAAGGGCACAGTAGTCAGTGACTAGGCGCATCTCAATGGTGTCCTTCTTTGGGATTACAAAGGAAAGGGATGCACAAGGGGAAGAGGAAGGTTGTATAGGACCTGAGTTTATGAGCTCCGTCAATTGTTTCTCAATTTCCTTTGCCTCTCGTGGTGCTAGTCGGTAAGCAACGACATTGGGTAATGAAGCTCCTGGAATGAGATTTATAGAATAATTTATATGCCACGGGGGGGTATTCCAATGGGTGGTTCAAAGACATCAACGAATTCTTGGAGCAGGAAAGCCATGGCTTGTGGTACTAGGTGGGTTGTATTGTATGGTTGAATAGGGCGAACCAGACAAAGAGAAACACATAGGTTCATATGGACATGGGGATTGGTCTCTTTTTGTGTGGTGGGTTTGGGGGGTGTTGCAGTAAGAACATAGGTGTGTCCATCTTTTAAGAGCTTATATTGGTGGGTTTTGGCCATATACACAGTGTTTCGGTCTTGTTGATATGGAAGGCCCAAGAGGAGGTCGGCACAGTCTAACGAAGAGACATCACAGATGACGGAATTTTTAAATTGACCAATAGAAAAAGTAACCATACAGCGTTGAGATACCAAGAGGCGGTGGCCATCTTTTTGGACCCAACCGAGCTGATATGGTTTGGGGTGTGGGGTAGTTGGAAGTGTAGGCGTTGGACTAACTCTTGGGAGACCAAGTTTTTTTAACTAGCATTGTCCATGATCAGCAAAGCTAAGGATTGTTTGATTTGGCAATTATGTGTAAACAGGGGTAATGGGGAGGATATGGAGTCGTCAAATGTCATAAGAATCAGGGAGGGGTCAACTTCAGTGGGGTTGTTTAGAGAAACAATTATGGTGTCATCGATGGTTTGTGAGGAAGTGGCCTCTGTAAATAGTGTTTTATTAGTCCATAAGGATTTTAAAACTCGACAATCTACAGAGGAGTGGGACTGAGTTTTGTGGAAGGAACACCACAAGGAATTGGGATTAGGATTGTTGGGACGAGGTGCTACAGGATTATTAGGGCGAACTGAGGTCTGAGTTGTATGAGCTTGTGAAGAAGCTGAGGTCTAGTTTCGTCGGGATTGAAGAGTGCGGCCTCGGGGAGCCACCTTTCTTTCTACAGCCAAAGCTCTTTTAAAAGCTTTATCCAAAGCCAAGCATTCAAACAATTCTACTTCTCTACGGAATTGAGATAACAAGCCTGAATTAAATTTGAGAATTAATACCTCTTCTGGATCTAATATGTGAAGCTTGAGTCGAAGCTTGCAAAAGTAGTCAATGTATGCTTGTACATTTTTTGTAGGTAACTGCCTGAGTTGAAGCCATCTTGTCCAGAAATTCTGAAGGTACCCAGGTGGATAAAAATGGTCTCTCAAATCTTGACAAAATTGTGCCCATGTTTTGATAAGTGACTCTAAAGAGTTATCGAAAGCTCCTATATCTACCACCAATGTGGTGTTTTCAAGTTGAGTGTCCCACCAAGTCTGAGCTAGGCCTTCTAGTTGGAGAGTTGTTATTTGGAGTTTCCTTTCCTCAGTTAGGCCGATACAAGTCCTAAAATATGTGGAGATGTTGTGGATCCATGAATCTACAGCCTCTCCATTCATTTTCCCCACAAATTTGGGGAGTTGGAACATAGTGTCAAGGCGGAATGGATCTAGGTTACTCTATTGTTGCATTCTCATTAGCTCATTGAGGGTTGAGGCTAGGACTTGTATGTTAAGTTTTGAGATATTATTAGGTTTCTTTTCAATTTCCTAGATAACCATAGCATAGGTAGGATCACTGAGAGAAACACAATCACAAGATACACATCATTTACCCTGGGAAACCCTCATGGGGGAGAAAACCCAACAAAAACTTCCTTAATATAGATAGCCATTACAATGCAAAGACAATAAACCAAAACATTAGAGAATATCCAACATTGAGCAATGTGCCTCTCTCTTCCTTCTTCTCCCAACTGCAGCTACCAAACTTGCGCACTAGTGAGCGAATGAGTGAGTGAGATAATGAGGCATTGGCTTCCTTTATTTACACTGGCTGGTAGGTGCTAGAAAGGTGTCTCTTCACTAGGCAGGACCGACTTGTCTTCTCAGTGGTTAAAACCGCTTTAATTAGGCCTGGGGGCCGACTTCTTAATTTGCATAATACAATTAGGGTTTAACCAATCCGCAAAAGGGGATTTGGTCAATTACAATGCCCGACATGATCAATCCACAAAAGGGGATTGATCTAATGAATAATGACTTAATAATAAATAGAATACTCTTTGCAGTTACAATATTTCAACACTCCCCCTTAACAAGAAGGGTATTCTACAACATCTTTAGGAGAGAGAGAGGGCAGTTGTTGAAATATTGTGTAACTGCAAAGAATATTCTTATCCCCTTTTGTGGATTGGTCAAATCCTAAATGTAATATGCAAATTAAGAAGTGGGCACCAAGGCAAATTAAGAAGTGGTTCTAACTACCCAGAAAGAGAAGTCGGCCCTACCAGTGAAGAGACACCTCCTTTCAGCACTTGCCAGTTTGTATAAATAAAGGAAGCCAACGCCTCATTTGTTCACTCACTCAGCTCACTCATCTAGTGCGCAAGTCTTGAAGGAAGTTGCAGTTACCAGTTGCCAGAAGAAGGAAGAGAGAGAGGTGCATTGCTTGGGAGAGGATATTCTCTAGTGTTTGGTTTATTGTCTTGGCATTGGATTCGCTATGGTTCTTTGATTATTTTATGGTCTGGCATCATGGTAGTTTGTCTCTCGTAGAGAGAGAGTTATTTTGGTACTGTACTTGGTTATTGAATCTATATTAAAGAAGTTTTGTTGGGTTTTCTTCCCCTTGAGGGTTTCCCAGGATAAATGCTTGTGTACTCTGTGATCTTGTTTCTTTCAGTAAGATCCTTATTATGTTGTTGTTATAACTGTAATAATTATTATTGAACCCGGGATTAATAATAACAGCTTAAGCAAGAAACTTAACATGGTATCAGAGCAAGCCTGAAAGAGCATTGTCGCGGATTCAGTCTTCAGTTTTGTCGGGATTCAAAAATTAGGGTTTCTTGAATATTTGGAATTTTTTGTTGCAAACCACATTGGGAATTGCACCCTTCCTAAGTGCATCTTTTGGCACAAGAATCGAAGATTTTCAATGGGCAGAACTCCTGGAAAGTCAAACCCTAGTTTGACTTGGTACCAATAAACCAGAACCAGAACCAGAAAGTTGCAGTCCAAGTCCAGTTTCAAGGGTCGGAAATTGGAATTTTCATAAACTAACTATACCAGCATACTCACATCAGTCCAGCGCATCTTTTGGTGAGTTCAGTTTTCAGATCCAAGAAATTTGATTTTTTTATTATTTCTATAGCCCGGAGGGCTAGGGTTTCTATTGCAAGAAAGAACAGCTACCGGTATGAGGGTAGAAGACAGGCTGGAAGGATCTGGAAACTTCAAATCTTGGAAGCATAGGTTGTAGATGATTCTAGAAGAGAATTATGTTCTAGAACATGTTACAGTGGGTGTACCAGATCCAGAGAAAGAAGAGCAAAACACCAAGCACAAGAAGAATGAAAAGAAAGCAAAGAGAAACGTGTCAGATTCAGTAAAGGATCACTTGATCCCTCATATATCTGAACTGCAAATAGCAAGGCAAATGTATGAAGGACTCAATAGGTTATATGAAAGCAAAGACATTAGCCGGAATCTTGCCTTAAGAAATCAACTTTGTAATATGAAGATGGAAAACTCAGAATTTGTCTCAGCCTATCTTATGAGAGTTTCTCAGATTAGAGATCAGCTTGCAGCGATTGGAGATGTCATTAGTGACAAAGAGCTTGATGTTGAGTTTAGTACCTGAGGAGGTGTTCCCCATGTGTTTTCCCTCCTTAGCACATGTGGAAAAGTCATTTGGCACTTTGTCCTAGTACTTTATGTCTTTTTGTACTTTGACTTTGGTTAAAGTGCATAATGTCACTTTTGGCAAAAGTGAACATTAAATTACCTTTTTGGTGATTTTGAGGGGACATAAGTTGACTTAGGGAATTAACCCAAAAGTGGGTTTTGAGATTACATTTATGAGGAGTGATCTCAACCTTTGATTAGGGATGATCTCATCCCTTGGATCTTAGGTTTTCCTATTCTTGCCTAAAGAGGGGCAAATGGCCAAAGGAGGGGCACATTGTTCATGAGGAGACTTTTGCTTGTGAGAGGAGGAGTTTTTGGAGTTTGAGCATGAGGTTTGTTGCATGAGGAGCTTTGGAGGAGGCCGCTAGCATTCACACATGGAGGCTTGGAGCAACATTCACCATTTATTTACTGGAGAGACTTCATCTTTGAGAAGGGCGCATGGCTTTAGCAGGCTGTTTGCTTCCTGGAGAAGTTTCTAGCCATCAGATTTCCTTGATGTCAGTTGGAGAGTGATCACAGCAGCAGGGGCATCATTCCTGTGGAGGGGATTTACATTCTGGCATCTCAGTGGATT
>ML856339.1:8572-20004 GCA_009831015.1 Picea engelmannii
TGGTGTATATGATCACATACCTGCAAACCTTCCTTAACTTTAATAACAAGATACTAACATTTTCATCAAACTTTACTTTAGTCTCACATGACTAGTTTTGGATTAGTCAACAACCCTAACTTGAAATAATCATAACTATGTACTTGTAATGAATAAAGATATGAAAATAGTACACACTATTCTTCAATGTGTTTTATGCAATTCCTCCAGGTGTCACTACTTGGAACCTCTCATAAAAGGAGTTATACTAAAAATGGCATACCTTGTTGGATTATGGCTTATTCTAGAGAGCGTGCCCTGCACAAAATATTTGTTGTATGGATCTGAAAATTTTACACAGAATACTAAATATTGTACTCTAACCAACACATTTGGTCTTACTGGATTTGGATATGTTATGAAGAAGTTATAGCATTTTTAAAACACATGTTTTAGACTAGTTTTAGGACTAGACACAAACCCTATTTTCCGCGGAGTATAAATCCAAAAATACAACAACCCACAAGATGAAATTTGTACCACATCTACTTGGATATGTTTCCTCAATGGCCTTCCAATTTTGTGGTCTAAATCATTCTAGAAAATTTTTTTATTGCGAAAATGGTGAGATGACCTGTAAATAACATACTTTAGAAAGCATCATCAAAATAATTTATCCTCCCTTGAATTTCGGCCTTCTTTACTTCACCTTCCCTCTGAAATTCGGCTTAGATATCCTTTGGTTACCTTAGTCACTTGTAGATATTCAATATGCTCAAGTGTGATTCAAATGAGAGAGTCTTGCCTCTTATTTATACTCTCCAAGTAACTTCTTTAGAAGCATCTTCTAGGCCACTTTGTCCACATAGTCACCTATGTCCAGCTTTGCCCAATTTGCCACTTGTCCATGTATCTAATAGCCACTTGACCACTTAACCCATTTTCCTCATTTTAGGGTTATCGTTCTTATGACCACTTTCCATAATTAGAAAGTTCTCCATTTACTTTATTATTTAAATAATCCTCCTTGTCTTTGTCACTTCACTTTATTATTTAAATAATCCTCTTTGATTTTGTCACTTCACTTTATTATTTAAATAATCCTCTTTGACTTTGTCACTTCACTTTATTATTTAAATAATCTTCTTTTCAAGAACTTTGACTTCTTTGACCTTTTGGGGTTTCAAGCCAATCATATGAGGGTCCTTCAACTTTGTAAGGCCATAACTCTCAAACCGTGAGGAGTTATGTGACGTTCCACATACCATCGGAAATGGCATGACATGTACTATCCATATAGAATAGTATTACCTACAAATATATCAAAACTCATACCATTATACATCAAACAAACTTGAGTCCATCACCCAAACCTTTGTGCTACTGAAATTCGCTACCAGGCTTTCTTCAAGGGTTGACATCAATGACAACCAACCCAATTAATCAGCATTTTTCTCGTATCAGGTTTTCCCAGGGTACATCTTGTGTTCATTGTGTGGATGGTATGTCATCACTTGTCTCTTTCATTTCAGTTTTTTCCAACTTATTTCAATATATATTATATGTTAAAGTTAGAAATATTAAGTTTGCATCTTAAATAGAACACTGCATGGTAAAAAAATTGTAGAACATTATAGGATTTGTTGTGACAAATTGGTCCAATGGAATATCCATGGTAGTTTACAGATTATATTGGTGTCAAAGAAAATTTTCTTTGTGGTTTTAAGGGAAGTTTCAGGATCCAAGAATTGGTGTAAAGTATGAAAACCCCAACCATGGTGAATGAATACAGTAATGCTCCATGGGATGAGTCAGAAGAGAGATTTTCAAAGCTAGAAGCACAAGTCTCTGACATCTCTCACAATGTGGATCAACATAACACAATTTGATCTCTTAAAATTTATGTAAGAAGTAATCAACTAAAGGATCAAGTCTCCTTTTCTCCCCCAAACTCTGGCAACGTCTAGTGAAGTTTAAATCACCACCCAATATTACATTGTCATTTTTTAAATAGTCATGTAGAAACCAGTTGTCCCATTAATATCTTCTATTTAGCTAATGACCATAGAAATTAAAGATAAAAAATATTTTCCCCAAATCCAAATACTTCAAGTCATTCCTAATAGTAGATTGTAATAGGTTAGAAATCCTCAACCTACATTTTTTGTTCCACCCCATGATGATCCCCTAGACCTTCCACTGGAATCTAGGACAAGAAAATCCCATCATATCAAAATGCATTGCAAAATCTCTATAGGTGAGATTCCCAAAATTATAGTTTCCTACAAGCATAAACATCTGGATTATAAAAAAAATAACCTATGGATTGTACTTTTTCAAGGTCGATGCTTAGACAAGGGATATTTATGGATATGATGAGCATTATTTGACCCTTTTGAAGCTTTTTATTGCTCCAAGGGCTAGGCTAAATGTTGTCCTTTGGTTCACAACTTTTCTCTCTCTCTCTCTCTCTCTCTCTCTCTCTCTCTCTCTCTCTTAGATTTTTACTTTATAGAATAATATGTGATTGACACTATTGGAGCAAGAGGAGCATGATTGGGTGGATAGTATGATCAATCTAAATTGGTTCTCTTTTAAGAAACTTGTGTACTCACCTCCATTTGGTGCAACTTGGCAAATTTGTATGAGAGAGGAAGAATTTTTGAAGTGGGAAAAAAGGAAGTGTTTCCTATTATTTGATGGAGGATTAACAGGGAATCTAGGGGTGGCTAGAGCGAGAGGGATCATTGTTGATCTCGAAGGAAATGAGGAAAATTGCTTTGCATGGGGATTGGGAAGATTCACAAATAATCAAGTTGAAGCCCTTGCTTTATTTCAAGGTATGAGGATTGTTAATGAAAGGCACTATAGGAAACTAATTGTTATTGGATATTTGGAATTAGTCATTAGATATGTGCACAAAATATTTGACACAAACAACAGTGTTCTATCAAGAATATTTTGTCAAATCAAGAATAGAGTGGCAATGTTTGAAGACGTAGAGTTTTTTCATGTGATGAGAACACATAATTGAAAGGCAGACACATTGGCCAATGAAACAAGCAGACTTGAGTGAAATACCCTTCGAGTAAAAAATGAGATATCAAGCTTCCCAATTCTCTAACCTCATGGTAATAAGAAGTTTAAGTGTTAAAAGATGGGGTATTATGTTAATCACCCCATCTAATCACATGGCATTATGTTTACGTATCAATTCATGCATGTTGAACACATGGTGCTCCAAATCTCATGTCAAGAACCTATATCAAGTTCGAGTGTTGGGTCCTGTATGTGTTGAAGCCCATTTGCACATGTTGCAATCATTGTGGTGAATTAATCAACCACCCCAACTCAGAATTTTGGATGCAGGTGGGATTATAGTTATGGTGTGGGATGAACTGATGTTTGCAACACTTGAGTGATTTGTGCTTTAGATGCAAATGGGATTATTCCATGGCTCATAATTTCCCCTTCTTCTTATGAAGATATGCAACTTGAGTTTATGGTTGGTCCATTTATTTGAATCGGGAAATTCAGTGAGTCTGAGAGAGAGTTGTATATTTGGAATAAGAAGATTCAATGGTTCAAGGGCATGCAATGGTGGTGGGGTCATATGCATAATTGAAGGAACTCTACTTCTAAGTCAGGTTCTCCTGGGTAGGAATAATGGGTGGACTAGTGTATGTCGTCTCTATTTCTCTTAGCAAATGGGACTGAGTCTTTCCTGGCGTGCAGTTGGTGGTGTCATGAATTTTAGGTAAGGGTGCTTCATTTTGTTCTTGGTTTTATTGCGCTTAAAATTTGTGATAATTTGTTAAGTTTGAGAGTGGAATGAGGTAAGCTTGAACAATTTTTGGGTTTCAACTTGGAAATTCCAATGGCATATAGGCATAATAGTTGTTGTCCAATATGTGAGATGACATAAATTTGATGGGTGTTTAGACATCATGAGGTGCATATGAAAGGGAATAAAGTTGCAATATCCTCTATTGTAGACCAAGTGCAAACCCAAGAATCAAATAGAGACAATGAAGTTGTTTTGCTAATCGAAACCTTGCATTAGCAAAGACAACAAATTGTTGAATTACAGTTTGAGCATGTTGCCTTAAACAAAAGGTTACTAGTATGGATAGCATTCATACCATGGCATTCTCCATGGTTAGGTTATCTATTGGTTCTTTGAGCACCAAAGAGGATGAGACAATTCAACAACGACCAACAGATGTGGAGATGGAGCTTGTGGATCAAAATTCATCCAACACTAAACGAAAGTGGGATGAAGCACATGGATATCCAGGCATTACCTCCAATAATATATTATGTTTTTTAAATTTTGTTAATTACTAGATATTTTCATAAGGATATATATGTATAGTAAAATCCAAAGCATTTTTTTTAAGTACATAAGTAGAATTCAGCCTATTGTCGAAGGCCTCCTCCAACAGTGCCTATTGATGTGGTGGTGGTGATGTTTTTCGCCATGACCTTCATTTTCATGTTGATGCTCGTAGAAGGTGTACCCCGTTGCTCCCACCGCAACTGTTGCTGCAATCTCAGCCTCAATCATATACTTGTGAGCGTTCTCTGAATCCTTCTTTGCTTCGTACATCTCGTACAACATACACATAAAATTACTCATTAACATCTGAAGTCTTTAATGTGAGTCTAATGGGTTGACCCATCCCTCCATGGAAAACCTTAGATAATAGGTTCAAATCCTATTGAATTTAAAATGTTCCGTGTATTGTCTATGCATATGTGACCCATGTGTATTGTGTTTTTTCAAATAGATCTCCATACTAAGATTAGCTATGGTATATCAAAATACATTCACGTCTATATATGGGTTGAAAATTGAGATTAAGGGCATAAAATATATCTTACCATTCCAAACGCTCCTACAACGACTGCTCCTATTTGCACATTTACTCTTAATACATTCACCAATTGTGAAGAAATCCCTGAAGAGTTTAAAAAAATCATTTTCCACGGAACAATATTCAACATTTTCCATTAAAAAGAATTCAATGATACTCACTCTCATTTGGTATCATGAGTTTGAAGCCATGGCACATGCATAAATTAATAATTAAAATTAATAAATAGATATACATGATTATTTAAAGTCGATCTTTGAGGATAATGTGTTTGTCTCTGCGCGTCGAAGTATATAATTTCGTTTTGGTTAAGATAATGCATATCCATAGAAGATCTGGAACCAAGTAGACTGGGTTTTACTTTCTTAAGCTTAACGATCGGGTCGAAATAAATAATTGTTTTATCACTTACATATTGTTGCACGCTTCTTTATTAGTGTCCCTTGGTATAAATGAAATAGATAAATATAAAAAAAAAATCCAATGGTGACAATGATGTGAAATATAAGTGTATTATATTTATTTCCTTAAGTCAATGTAAATAAAAATATGTTTTAATAAGTTTTAAAGATATATGTATGACATATTTATTTACATTTTCAAAATTCTAAAAAAAACAATTTCATTTAAGAATAAATAATATCAACATAAGTGTAAATAATCAAAAATCAAAGTATCATATATTTGGTTATGCTTTTACAAAATTAACTTCTAAATAATCAAAAATAAAGTATCATATATTTGGTTATGCTTTTACAAAATTAACTTCTATGCATTTTTTTTAGTATTATATATTTGGTTATGCTTTTTACAAAAATTAACTTCTATGCATTTTGTAAGGCCTGAACCAAAGGGCAACTCAACTCAACTATATATTATATAGTTGGTTATGCTTTTTACAAAATTAACTTCTATGCATTTTGTAAGGCCTGAACCAAAGGGCAACTCAACACAAAATTTTTAATAGTGTTTAACAAAATATTATACAACTAGGTGTAGATTTGAATTTCATAAACAAATTAAAACTTTCCACTAAATTTAATAGAAATACTTAAGAAATTTCTAACAAGAATTAAAGTATGAGAAAGAAGATGACGATAGAAGTTCTAAAAAAATTGAGTTTAAAAAGCTTGAGGTAAATTTTTTAAGTATTTCTTTTAGATTCCAAAAGTTTTAGTAACATAGTTTTGTGGTGAATTTTCAAGTTTTTCATTGTTATATTGTTATGTCCTTGTAATGGTTTGTAAAACTTTTCTATGGGGAGTTTTAACAATTTTTCCTAAACAAACTCTTGTTAGGATGACCGCACGAGTAATTCTATATGGTGCAATTTCAAACTTTTCACGGTGTTTCTTACAACTTTTTCTTGGTGAAAGTTCACATGGATGCAACTTAAAAGAGCTTGTGGTAGACTTTTTCACTTTTATGTGGTAGAGTTTTAGACTTTTGTCTTCCAGACATTTTTTTTTGAAAAGGATTTATAATTTGCGACAAGTTTCAAAAGTTTTATTAGATCAAATTAAAATTTATCATCACGCAAACTTTCGAGTAGTACCACACACGTGAATTGTTGAAAACCCAAAAATAGCACGACAACATTAAAAACACGAATGTTTTGAAAATGCCTCGCAAAGCATGGAATTAAGAATTTTGAAACCAAACTTGACGTCTTGAAGGACGAGAGTTAAATGCAATATCAAATTCATAATTTTAGAGAAAAAAAAATGAAGTGTTAAGTTTTCAAAGTTTTTTTTAAACTGAAAATTAAGGACTGAGACTAAGGCAAATGGAGGAAAATCATTTTAAAAATGAGAAAATCTAAAAGTGGATTTGGGTCATAGGTCTATATGGAAGGATTCTAACATGCAAAGTGTGTTGAATTTAAGTAATAAGCTAAAAGGCTACTAGAAAATCTTTAAAACTCGACTAAGATTTTGATCGTTGGGCTTAGGTGAAGACCCTAGAACTTAATGCCTTCAAAAGATGTAATTTCTTCATATGAACTCTAATCAAGGAATCATATTTTGCACTATCAAAAGAACAAAAATAACTCCCCAACAAGTGGTTGCAAGACCATTGTCAACATAAAATTCAAGGTGGTCGTAATCGATAAAGTACATCTCACCTCACTAACCAGAATGTCCAACTGCACATTTTCATGCATGCAGGTTTTAGAATTGAATTCTGAGAGTGGCATTGAGGTTGCAATCCCTAAAAAACTATAGATAGATTATTCTAGAAGTCAGAATGTCATCTTTGGTCAAGACAAAAAAATTACGCAAAGACATTTTTTAATGAAAGATCAAGCCTCGTTGAAAACATTGTTTTTCCAAAGTTGCACTCCATCTACTCATCTCACATATTTGTTATACATGTTTCCAATATGCTAATTGATGTTGGTGTGATTCACCACCATTTGAAAGATTTTAATTCACAAAAATGTTCAAGTGGCTTCTGGAACACTTGATACCAAACACCTAGCAAAGTTGTTGATTCTTCTTAAAACATAGTTCCGAGTCAACTAGAGATGTAAGATGGTTTCAATAACCCTAAAAAATATTCGCAAAATGTTTCTTAGGTCAAAGCCAAATAAAATCACATAGCGCAACAAAAAAACTAAAATGCATGTAATGCGACAAATGTACAATACACAAAACCTCCCTGTGTATTGCATGTTGATGCTCGTAGAAGGTGTATCACTATTGTTTAAGGATAAATGATATCAACATAATTGTAAATAATCAACGTATCATATATTTGTTTATGATTTTACAAAATTAACTTCTATGCATTTTTCATAAAAATAGTGTTTAACAAACTATTTTTATGAAAAATATGGCATTGTTCGCTATATTTGCCATGAAAAAACATTATATTTCTTCACATTTGGTGGAAATAAGTTGTTTCCATGGGAAACCAATCATATATGTAAATAATAACAAATACAAAGCAAGACAAACAGGGTTTGGACATAAGTGATAGGATTATTGAGATTCTACTATATGTGGCAGCTCCATAATGAAATTAAACAATATTTGAAAAGATGTGATTCCTAATATTCTACATTATGTAGCTCCATAATGAAATTAAACAATATTTGAAAAGATGGATTTGAACATGGGTATGTTAATGATAATAGTTAATGTTGACACTCGAGCATTCTTTGTATGTGAAAAGAGGTGTGGCAATTAGATTACAATTCTCTAATGTGGATATGTACTAATACCACCTCCTCCCTATATATCTTTGCAAATGGACAGGACTCAGATTTGTTGTTGCACAGGTTGCAAGTTGATGCAGTGCATGCCCTTTCGGGGAATTTAAAAATCACAGTTTTCTCATAAATTATTTGAAGCATTAACATCTTGGGATCGTGGAAGGATTCAATCCATCTATAGAATTTGAAAACAAAAAGTCTTATAATTTCCTTTAGGGATAGGGACTCAGAGCAATAAGAAACTTTGAAGTTGGGAAGATGGAATGTGTGATCTTCTGATAGCGCATTGTTGCAGCTTGTACAACCATTTGAAAAAACCCATGTTTTATGCTCTCTGTCTCTTTCACATATGAATGCATTGTATGGGGATTCGAATTAGGTATTAGAAAATCATTCTAATATTGAATGAATACTAGAAATTTCAGCATTCTGCTAGCCAAAGAAAAAAAAACTAGGGCCATTTATAGATAATCACGGCAACAAAAAAAAACCATGATTTTAATAAAGAGTAGGACAATAACTCCCCACTCTCTCAAAGGCTACAAATATGCAAAATTTGTATTAAAAGAAAAAAAAAACTGCGACCATTACATTCATAGATAATCAGTGCAAACAAAAGAAAACATGATCTTAATAGAGAGTAGGACAATAACTCCCCACGCTCTCTAAGGCTACAAATATTTGTATGGAGCAAATACATGACAGGGACTATTTCACAAAATTCGGGATTTTATTTAAACCAATTAAAATCTTCAATGAAATTAGTGTAATAAGATGATAAATTAGTGTAACAAGATGGTCATCCTTGGCCATCAACATGCCCTGATGTCCCTATTCATGTATGCACATTGTTCATAAAAAATGTAAAATTATAAAATGAGAAATAGTTAATGTTTAACCAAACTACGTGTTATTTTTATTTCATTCCAGACAACTAATTGTTTCAAAAAACTAGATTTTTGTTGAACATATAAATAAAGCAAAGTTTTGACATTATGCAGTTTATAAGTTGATTTCAATCAATTGATAAAAGCAATGTTTTTTTCTTTATCTTTAATTTCTCTTTACCATTATCTAAACTATTGCCATTATCCAAGATATACCATATAGACACATTAGAATTTTTAGTTAAAAACAAAGTATTCGATTTTTGAAAAACACACATTATTTTTTCATACTCACTCAAATATTTACTTAATATTTGTAAATGTTGGTTGCTTCATGTTACTAATTTTGTACATTTGTTGTGTTGATTGACCACTTGTGGATGCAATGTAATTTATAGGTATATATCTTTCACCTACCCCAAGATCCTCCATGCAACTCTTAGATTGATTGTTTTAACACTATAACAACTTAGTACTTATAGTAAGTTATCCAGGAAAATCTCCAAATCTCTTAAATGTTTAAACAACACAACAACTTCTCTTAAATGTTTAAACAACATAACAACTTAAACTTTTCAGTGTTTCCTTTACCCCTGCTAGTTAAATTCAAGTCTCATTGTCCAAGTGGCTACATTTTGTATGAATAAAGTTTTAATAACATTAGTTTCCATGACATTTGGCCATTGACGCTGACACAATGCTTCAATGCCCATCCTGACGTTGATAGTCTGCTTCAATGCATGTCTTGTCGATGCAGTGGATGCATGTCCCTGTGGCTATTTGCATGACTCAAGGTTTTGAAAATGCTACACCTCAGTGACTCCGTCATCGGGCCTTACAGCATAAGGATCATCACTGTCCGGAGCTTTGCTTCTGTCAGCATTCTGCACCCTCCTATAAAATAAACAATCTCTTCTCTCCAATAGCCATTGAAGTGTAGGAGGAGGAATATACATCTCACGGCATTCGTTGCAGGGTCTTCCACTCCAGAGTCGAGGTATAATACTCTTCAGCTATTGTTGGACAAATGTAATGCAAGCTTATTTCACTGAATACTCATGATGTTTGTTGGATTGTGTGTATAATGTCAGATTATTGGGCTGATCAGAGACTTTTTCCTCGGCTAGCTTGTTGTCAGGGTCTTCCACTCCAGAGTCGAGGTATAATACTCTTCAGCTATTGTTGGACAAATGTAATGCAAGCTTATTTCGCTGAATACTCCTGTTGTTTGTTGGATTGTGTGTGTATAATGTCAGATTAATGGGCGGATCAGAGACTTTTTACTCGGCTAGCTTGATGTGGGCTGCCTGCAATGTTTACATCTGTAAAGGCAAAAGAAAGAAAGAAAGAAAGTATTTTTAACGTCCAGGCTAAAAATAGTTTATTGGACAGATTGTTTTTTCATCTGACTTTTGTATTTGGCCATTTCCTGTGAAGTTTTACAATAATCACTCCCAGCTTCTCAACAAACTCTTTGCTAAATAGATTATCTAGCTGCCAGAATACCTGCATAATTTTCCCTGCTGTCTTTGAGGGCCTCACATTTTAAAATGAAATGTTTTTCTGTTTCCACTTTTCACTTTTCAAGACTAGCACAAAATACATACTCTTTTTTCCCACCTTTCTTTTGACTTTTTTTTCCCATCTTTCTTTTGACCTTTTCCAACGATGATCCCCGATGATCCCTTCTATGTGAGGACTGACATCAGCAATACAGTTGTCTTCGCTTTCCGTGGCTCTCTCGATTCCCAGGTCGTTACATCAGCAACAACTAAATATGGAGAATGTCAAATTCATGATATTGGTTGTCTCAGTCAATTCCTGCCAGATGAAAGATGGGAACAACCAGCCAGCCTCCGTCCATAAAGGTGCTCTCAGTCAATTCCTGGACATATGGAACGATTCTCCTCTGCAAGAAAAGGTTCTTCCGATCCCAGTTTTTTTATTCGAAATTCTGTACAATATTTGCCTTACCAAAGTAACTTTTCTGGAAAAAAAACTCAACCGAGGTCATTTGTGTAATCTGTCTAAGCTTGAAGTTGAGTCCGTTTGAGCTTTCGACTTCCACGCACATATCGAAACCTGTCTTTTCATGGGTTTGTGCTAATTTTTAGGCCCTTTAAATTTAATGCGTCGTTACACATAAACCGACTTACACCCACGGATTCTCACTCACATCCATGCTGTAGACGACCGAGCTTGTTAAAATAATTGTAATTTTGATTGTTATTGCAGGCCCGCCTGGATTATGAAAGGGGGAAGACCGTGGTGTTCACCGGTCACTCCATGGGAGGGCTATTGCTTCTTTGGCCACGCTATGCATGTTGGCTAAACAGCTGCAGCCCGGCAAGCCTAAATCTATTTTCTGCATCACATTTGGCTTCCCTTTGATTGGCGATGAAGTTGTAGCACGAGCAGTTCGTCGCAAGAGGTGGGCGGATCAGTTCTGCCATGTGGTTTTAGGACGTGATG
>WSFP011393363.1:0-27709 GCA_009831015.1 Picea engelmannii
ATAGAAAATCAAGATGATAAACATCCCTTTAGACATTGCTAACTCAAGGGTTGTGGTAACTATAGCTTATGAAACAAGGACCTCTAACTCAAACAAGGAATAGGCATTATTGGTGAATAGCCTTTGGAAGTTGACTCATAGATGACAATTGTAGATCCCTTGCCAAGGGGAAGGTGGGATTGAAGATTACTTAAAACCCACTCATTGTAAATCTTGGTTTTTGCTCATTTAAGATCCATATAGTTATATTTTTGAATGTTTAAAGAGAATATATTTGTATTGTGTTTTGTGCACCTGAAGAATGTGATTTCCATTCTTTTTTTTATGAATTGAAATTGTGAATTTTTCTACTAGGTCGACCATGTACCCAACTTGGACATTTAAAACTAAGAAGGTATCTATGTGGACCATATGCACGCCTTGAAAATTCACAACATCAATAAGATCTCACCTATTACAACGTGTGTAACACACCCAACCCCTCAGTGGGTTGTTTAAGGAATGGGGCATCAAAATTTCGGTCTCCTCAAGTAATCAATTCCTCCAACCAGGGTCTCTATCACGTTCTCCTCGTCCAAAGGTTTCCAACCATGGTATCCAAATTTGAAATCAGGGCCTAGCCCCTTTTCTTTGGTGACGATCACATACGACGACGAGATATGACCAGACGCCAAGACAAAATGCACCTATTCCGGCACTTCGAAGCTTCGGCTCCGGGCATTTTATCCTCACCACACACCAATTCTCCTGAACTCCGAATTGTCGAAGTTTCGAACTGGCGCGAAGGGATCAACGGTCCCTATTCCCTTACGAGATCAACGGCCCACAATGACTTCGAGCCTCCGGGCTTTGGCAGAATCCGAAGCACCTCCTCACAAAACCTTTGGAGTGTTAAACCTATGATGTGCACCATTTGATGCCACGCGTCCTCAGAGCATCGACGGCTCTGGTTTACTCCGAGACTCCTCACTTCGGGAGTTTTGAGGTACTCACAAACGCAAACCTTCGGAGTGCTAAACCTTTGCACTACACAATCTCACACCATGCGTCCTCAGAATATCAACAGTTCTGATGAACTCCATCACTTCGGCCTTCGGGAGCTCCCGACTCTCGCCACAAGCTTTCTTAAGGAGTGACTTTCCTCCGAAGTGGCAGATATTCTTACACATGTCCTCTGAGATCGACGACTCAGGTGAACTCCGGTCTTCGGGAGTTCTCGCTTCACAAAATCCATTTTCCTCCGGAGCACTAAACCTCTTAAGTAAAGGATCTCCAACCACGTGTACTTTTCCAAGGGACGGTTTGGATGGCTTCGGGACTACGGCCTTCGAGGCTCTGATACCTTCACACTTCAATCATTCTGATGTGTTAATCCTCTGAAGTAAGAGATCGCTCGCCACGCGTCCCCAAATGATGGACGGTTGGGATCTACTCCAGCCTTCGAGGCTTCGGGAGGTTGACTCACTCCTCGCCTGAAATCTCTTAGATTTGGTCAGTGTCGAGCTGACCAAGGCCTAGATCTGACGGTCCTGATCTATCTGTGTAGACCCCAGATCGACGGCTTGTAACCTCCTCTCATTGTCCCACTGTTGCGCCACGCTTAGCAACACCGTCACTCGACACATGCATCCCCACGTTCTCTCGACGTGATGCACACTTTCCCTCGATCGAACGATCGAGAGGGATCCCGAAGGATCCATAGATCCATGGTCCACATTACTTTGCGGTTTCTTCCTTCGGGGGTTTTGGTGTTACTAAACCTTTATTCTCCCGAAGCGGTCAACGTCGGGTTGACTACCTCATAGATCTAACGGTCGGGATAGCTCCCGGGCATCCTCAGATCTACGTCCCAGATTAACATCGAGACTTCGGGACTTCAGAGGATTCACCTCTTTAACGACGAACATGCCTCATTCGTCAGACCCGCGAAGTCCGAAGGACTCAAGGGATTAACGCATGTGTTCCTTCTCTCGATCCAACGATCGTGAAGGACTTTGGCTCCTCCCAAACTAATCTCGTCTGTTCGTCTTCCAAACGAAAGGATCTTCCCTTTCGATAATTGGATCTCGCTATCCTTCCTGAGCTTCGTTAGCTCTGAAAGACTGAGGCATCGACGTGCGCTTTATGCTCTTTCTCCTGAGCTTGAGATTTATAAAGATCTCCCACGCACCCCTGCACTCGTTCACCAAACTCTGGAACTTAAGAGGTTCTTGGCCTCTGCTTGCCTAATAGAGACTTCATGCATACCTGCACTACCTCTCCTGAGCTTAATAGACTATGTCCTCCCGAACACTCAGGGCAACTAGGAGTGTCGACGTGCACACATGAAAACTGTGCCCAAGGTCGACGAACTCATAGTCCATAGATTTTAACTTAAGCCACCACAGGGCTTGGGCATACACGTGTACAATCAGACAATTCCATACTTGTTTAAATACACAATTTTGACAAGAATAAAAAGATACAGTGTAACCATTAAGCAAACATGCACATCATTGGGTTATTCACAATATATCCAATTTTATTACATAGTTATAGTTCAATTTCACAAGGTATGAGAATACTTATCTATTACAGGCTGCATCCCACTAATTGACTGTGGGTGTCTGCCTTTCCACCCAACCATAGGCTCAGAGGCATTCATTCTTAGCACTCTGGCTACACCCGTGCCAAGCCATGATATCACTATGGAATTTACGCCATCCCTCAGAGAGACTCTCTCTGTCACAACGACCCTCCAAGGTTTATCAGAGATGTTTCCTCAGCATCAAGCTCGCATTCGGGTCCTTCAGGTCGTGTTCTCTACACTTCCTTTTGGTTCGTGCATCTCCTTTACAAGCCTGCCCTCTCCTTTTGTGTCTCTCCTCTTCCTATCTATGTGTATCTTACCTTCCTTCTTTACAAAGGTTCCTGACCTATCATGTTCCTTCTGGAAGCTCGAGTCTACAGGTCTCTGTGGTACTTCAGGCTGACAGCCCATGTTTCAATTCATGGGGGTGGTTGATTATTCAACCACCAGTCCTTTCCTTCATTAAATGACTCTTTCCTCTAGAGATATCATGGCTTGTACTTCAAGGCTTCACCCCCCAACAGTCAGTTATAGGCAATTTAACAATAATATATTTACAATGTTCTCATGCCACAACATGGTAATCCTAATTAATGATTAATTACAAGTTGGGGGAAACATGGGCGTTACAATACCCTCCCCCTTAAAAGGAACATCGTCCTCGGTGTTCTTTCTCAGTAACACGTCATGCCTTTCTCATTCAACGACTTTAGAAGTCTTGACCTTCTTTCTCGATCAGGGTATTTTTAAGAATCTTAATATTCGTCAATAATTATTGGACAACAAGCACATTAATCATAGTCTCATGTGAAAACATTTTACTGTTGCATAAAATTTCTAGGAAAATTTCATAATCTAGCACAATACTTATCTCAGATTGTGGATTTGTATCCACATGGTTGTCTTGTTATCCAGACTCGTTGTTTTTCCTTGACATACCCATTGTGTGCATGATCCCAAATCAATAGTTTACAAGAACCATCAGAGTCTCATCTTCCTTGCGATCACTCACCCTCCAGGCCCAGGCTCAAGCATCTCCTTCTCTATTATACAGTTCTTTAGGTGATCCATCTTGCCTTGCCAAGGTTTTCTCGCACAAGAAGAATCCCAAAGACTTTATCAAGCCTTACAGTCGAGGCATCCCTCAGACTTGCTATGTCGAAGCGTCCCTCCGGCTGGTGTTACCTCAACACAACATATTCCAGGCGATCATGGCTGACCACAGGGTTCTCATGTCTCAGCAGTATCCATTTTTCATGTTTTTCGGCTTGACGACCTTCATCTGTCCTTTCTGAACAGATATTTTCTTCTCACCTGTATCACAAGTATACAAAAATTCATGAGACATCATCATAAATTATAAATTTAGAACTTTCTTGTAAATTTGTCACCCACATATTTCCAAATTCCACATTTTGTTTTCAAATTTGTTTCGCACGGAACCCGATCCACCAATTATGGGACTTTCCTTCCCATAACAGTTTGACTCAACAGGAAATTTTGGTCTTCCTTATGGGCTTACAACACTGTCATATCCAAGACCCCTTTGCTTCCTGCACTTTCAACTTTAATCAGCCAAACAAATTGTTAGTTTCCCATGCACATATGTTTTCACTGCACCTTTATAACGTCATCACAAACAATTATTAAATTGTGCATGCTAACAATCAAATCACTTTTATATATTCTATGATACAAAGAAAAAAGAAATTTCATTCCTCACACATGCATCAGTTCAGTATATCAACTTTTCAAAATGAAATTCAAATATCAATTGACTTTAATGAATGTGCCAACATTCATGGCCACATTCATACCCAATGCACCCTTGCATCGATTTCAGGTTATCACTTTTTAGGTTAGGCACTCCTGCCAAGGTGTGTTTGAATTCAACCCACTTCTTCACCATATGGTTTATTCATCCTCATTCACTCTTACAGCAAGATCATGCTTCCTGCTACAGGCCGATCACGATCCCAAATCAGTACACATGAAACTTAAAAATTTCATATGAATGCACCCAAGCATTCTGCCTTCATTAGTAACCAAGATGCCAACACTCATGGCCACCCAAGAAATTATTTTTTCCTTAATACCTCTATAATTTAAGTAGAGTACTGGAAGGTCCTCCTTCCTTAATGGGAAATCTGTTGTCTTCCCTCTTATGTAAACATGCATTCCCTCAATGCATTCCATGCAACGTGTTAACTATGAGCACCTTGATTCCCATAGAACCAGTCCTCGTGACCATAGTCTAACGCAGAGTGCCAAACTCTACCTTCCTTGACTAGCCCGGATGGACTCTGTTTTCTCTCTATGCGATCGAGAGTTGTGACCTTAGCTCTATTCTTTTCAGGCACTACCCTTTCAGCTCCCATGCCCGAGTGCTATGATCCTGGCTAAACCCCTTGTCTGCAATTCAACAGTGAAGATCTGTCTTCCCCCGGATCCAACGGTTGCAAGGGATTGCGGAACCTCAACTAGCTCGTGGTTTAATTCTCCTTTTGATCTCCACAATGGATACGGACCGTCAATCTTATCGAACCACTGGCATTTGATCCGTTAACTCCAATGGATCTTGAAGTCAATCTGATGAATGAGATTGGTTTCCTTCCGATGAAGGGCTCGCGTTCAACTCCTCTGCCAGGTTCTCAATTAACCTGATTCGATCAGGGTTTTCTTCTTGATCCATACCCTACCTGGGTATCCACGGTATACAACTTTCTTTCAAAATTTCGTGCATAACATTAGACAATAAAATATTTCAGAAATGATTTTTACCCAATCTTTTGATACCTTGAGCCACATAAGCGTGAACATTTTTATACAAGTTCTTCGTTGTTAGCACCCTCTTTCTGATTTTTACCTCATCAACAATGCTTTAGGGGGAATTTTACAGTCCTGTCAACAATCTTTCGACCGCAGCCTTCCCATGGTCATCGTCTGCTTGAAGTTGCCCATCATTGGTAACTATCTTCCTCGACAGTTCCAATTCCTTTCTATACACAACATGCATCATTAGTTGTAATATCATTTAAAATGCATGTATCATAACATTCAAATCCATAAAACATCTTAGAAATGTCCTAGCATATCTTTATGCACTTCACCACATTATCCTCAAAGGTTTCCATGAATGCAATACAGAGAATTCTCAATTGTTTCTATAGTAATACAATCATCATCACTATGGTGTCAAAACATTCACTTTTATTATTAAATTAGCTCTTCACCGCATTATCCTCAAGGATTTCCATGAATGCAATACAGACAGTTCTCAATTGTTTCTACAGTAATACAATCATCATCACTATGGTGTCAAAACATTTACTTTTATTAGTAAATCGGCGTTTTCATTCTAGAGGAAACATAACACATAGCAAGAAAGGAGTTAGGGCTCTCCCCTTTTTTCAACTCCTTCCACACATCCTAGGGATTTCAACCCATCTGAGTTATTTCTAAGGCCTTACTTCCTTTGTTTGATGTGGCTTCCACCAAGCCTATTCGATCAAACATACTTATTTATCTCTTCTCTTTTCCCAGATGTACTTGTTCTCATAGTTGTTCATCTAAGACCTACAACTTTGTAAGCAATTTAGAGTTATTAGGGTGGACAAGTGTTCCTCCTTTTTCCTCTTCTTTGCTTTTGCAATCTACTTCAGGTTGGGATCTCCATGCTCTTTTCCTTGAGCAGCCTTGGTTAGGCCTCACCCTAACCTTTTTTGATACAACAGCATGCTTTAATAGCAAGCTTTTTGTTCCTAGTGGATCATGACCCTGTGCATCATGCACATTATCATTCGATTCTCAGAGTGGTCAATATTCAATTGTTAGTCTTCCACTTACAAATTTTGTTTTAAAAATGTAATTCACGATTCTTATATAGATAGGCTTTGCAGCCCATCGCCCAACCTTCAGCAATTATTAGGGTTGTGACTATGTTCTTCTGATAGAGTCCTTACACACTTTCTTCACAGGGAACTCCTTCAACATTCAACTTCCTCATTGCATATCCATCACTATTTGTGATGGCCTCAACCTTGAATTAGCTTCAGCTTGTTACCAAGTATTCTCTAAGGAATATAAACATGCATTTTTGTCATGCATCCAGATTATGTATCCACACATATTATGGTTTTGTTAACTTACATCCATGATGTACTTAACTACATACATCTCTACTTTAAAATCAGTCAACTCATGATTGTTCACAATCATTCTCACGTGATTCTCAAAGGCATAATCATTTGTCTCTTATCATGACAATCAGAGCACCTTTGCTCATTTACTCTTTCATCTATTTATATTAGTATTTTCTGAGGAAGTGGAATACATTCCCCTCAAGCTATCATTCAAAACAAAACTTTCACGACTCCTCAGAGTGGAATCAACCATGCATCCATGGTATTCATTCAATCTTGGCACATGCAATACTTGCCTCACATTTCACTCATCTAGGCAGTCACCTCGTGCCTTTAGTTTACCTATACTCTTACATCATACATGTGCATCACTTGTACATTTAATATCATTCATACCTAACTGGTATTAAAATCAAGGTTCATATCAAGAAGCTTCACAGTGCATTAAATCCATGCACTCAAGCATACACACACACAGCCCAAACATTCATCATGCAAGCTCATTTCTTGTACCTTTTCCATGTCATTCACACATATGGACATATCAGACTTCTAGACCCTTCTCCCAAGGATCTTCCAATTCATCCTTATGATAAGCCTCATAGGGACACTCAACACTGAGTTTCCCCCTCAATTGAGGGCTTGCAGTCATATTATTTTTTTAAGCATGTATACACATATTTGTGTATATGTAGGTGCATCTCTTCCACCTTTTTACCTCATTCATATATCTATATTTCATTCATGTTGTTACACCTCTGTTGTCATCAGATCATGATGGGCTAATGCAACCAGCAGCATGTCTTACGCTAAAACTAACCATAGGTTTATTTGAGTTTATTTGCATGTTGCATTCATGCAACCATTATCGTATGCATCACAACATTGTCTCATCTTGCATTTTCATGCCAATACACATTCAAGTCTTATCATTAATGTTGATCAGCATATCCCTACCCTCGTAAGGGTAGTTATCACTTTGACAAAGGGATGAAGAAATTCTTCTGCTCAATTTCAGCGAGAATTCCCAAATCACAGGTTCAATCTGCAGTGCTTCTCCTCAATGAGTAAATACAGATAATAACAACTCCTTATGCGACTCGTGCATGAGCCCAAGCAAGGCATGTGTTGTTGCCATGCTCTGATACCAATTTGTAACACACCCAACCCCTCAGTTGGTTGTTTAAGGAATGGGGCATCAAAATTTCGATCTCCTCAAGTAATCAAATCCTCCAACCAGGGTCTCTATCACATTCTCCTCGTCCAAAGCTTTCCAACCATGGTCTCCAAATTTGAAATCAGGGCCTCGCCCCTTTTCTTCGATGACAGTTGCATACAACCGCGGGATATGACCAGATGCCAAGACAACATGTGCCTATTCCGACACTTTAAAGCTTCAGCTACGGGCGTTTTATCCTCACCACACGCCAATTCTCCCGAACTCTGAATTGGCGAAGTTCCGAACTAGCGCGAAGGGATCAATGGTCCCTATTCCCTTATGAAATCAACGACCCACGATGACTTCGAGCCTTCGGGCTTCGACAGAATCCGAAGCACCTACTCACAAAACCTCTGGAGTGCTAAACATCCGATGTGCACCATCTGATGCCACGCGTCCTCATAGCATCGACGGCGCTGGTTTACTTTGGGACTCCGCACTGAGGGAGTTCCGAAGTACTCACAAACGCAAACCTTCGGAGTGTTAAAACTCTGCACTGCGCGATCTCACGCCACGCGTCCTCAAAACATCAACGATTCTGATGAACTCCGTCACTTCAGCCTTCGGGAGTTCCAGACTCTCGCCACAAGCTTTACTAAGGAGTGACTTTCCTCCGAAGTGGCAGATATTCTTACACTTGTCCTCTGAGATCGACGACTCAAGTGAACTCCAACCTTCGGGCCTTCGGGAGTTCTCGCTTCACACAATCCATTTTCCTCTAGAGCACTAAACCTCTGAAGTAAAAGATCTCCAGCCACGTGTCCTTTTCCAAGGGACGGTTGCAATGGCTTCGAGATTCCAGCCTTCAGGGGTCCAATACCTTCACACTTCAATCCTTACGATGTGTTAATCCTCTGAAGTAACAAATCGCCCACCACGCATCCCCAAATGATGGATGGTTGGGATCTACTCCGGCCTTGGGGGCTTCGAGAGGTTGACTCAATCCTCGCCTGAAATCTCCCAAAGTTGGTCAATGTTGGGCTGACCACGACCTAGATCTGACGATCCTAATCTATTCGTGTAGACCCCAAATCAATGGCTCGTAACCTCTTCTCAGGGTCCCACTGTTGCACCACGCTTGGCAACACCGTCACTCGACGTGTGCATCCCCACGTGCTCTCAACGTGATGCACACTTTCCCTCGATCGAACGACCGAGAGGGATCCCAAAGGATCCATAGATCCATGGTCCACATTACTTTGCAGCTTCTTCCTTAAGGGGTTTTGGTGTTACTAAACCTCTATTCCCCCGAAGCGATCACCGTTGGGCTGACTACCTCATAGATCTGACGGTTGAGATAAGCTCCCGAGCATCCTCAGATCTACATCCCAAATTAACATTGGGATTCACCTCTTTAACGACAAACATGCCTCATTCGTCGAACTCGCGAAGTCCGAAGAACTCAATGGATTAACGCCCGCATTCCTTCTCCCAATTCAACGATCATGAAGGACTTTGACTCCTCCCAAACTAATCTCGTTCGTTCGTCTTCCAAACGAAAGGATCTTCCCTTTCGATACTTAGATCTTGTTATCCTTCCTGAGCTTCGTTAGCTCTAAAAGACTTGGGCATCGACGCACACTTTATGCTCTTCCTCCTAAGCTTGAGATTTATAAAGATCTCCCACGCACCCTTGCACTCGTTCACCAAACTCTGGAACTTAAGAGGTTCTCAACCTCTGCCCACCTCATAGAGACTATGTGCATATCTACACTACCTCTCATGAACTTAATAAACTCCGTCCTCACGAAGACACAGGGCAATTAGGAGTGTCGATGTGCACACATGAAAACTCTGCCCAAGGTCGACGAACTCACAGTCCACAGATTTTAACTTAAGCGACCACAAGGCTCGAGCATATACATGTACAATCAAACAATTCCATACTTGCTTAAATACACAAATTAAATAAGAATAAAGAAATACAATATAACCATTAAGCAAACATGCACATCCCTGGGTTATTCACATTATATCCAATTTTATTACATAGTTACGGCTCAATTTCACAGGGTATGAGAATATTTATCTATTACAAGGTTGCATCCCACTAACTGACTGTGGGTATGTGCCTTTCCATCCAACCATAGGCTCAGATGCATTCATTCTTAGCACTCGCCACCCCCGTGCCAAGCCATGATATCACCAGGGAATTTATGCCATCCCTCAAAGAGACTCTCTCTGTCACAACGACCCTGCGAGGTTTATCAGATGCTTCCTCAACATCAAGCTCGCATTCAAGTCCTTCAGGTCGTCTTTTCTGTACTTCATTTTTGTTCGCGCATCTCCTTTACGAGCCTACGCTCTCCTCTAGTGACTCTCCTCTTCATGTCTGTGTGGATCTTACCTTCCTTCTTTAGGAAGGTTCCCGACCTATCCTATTCCTTTTGTCAAAAGGAAGCTCGGGTCTACAGGTCTCGGTGGTGCTTCAGGGTGACAGCCCATGTTTCCATGCATGGGGGTGGTTGATTATTCAACCACCAGTGCTTTCCTTCATTAACTGATTCTTTCCTCTAGAGATATCATGGCTTGTACTTCAAGGCTTCACCCCCCAACAGTCAATTATGGGCAAGTTAACAATAATATATTTACACTGTTCTCATGCCACAGCGTGGTAATCCTAATTAACAATTAGTTACAAGTTGAGGGAAACATGGGTGTTACAACTTGGACTATAGTGAGCTAGACTTCTCACCTATTACAACTTGGACTATAGTGAGCTAGACCTCTCACCTATTACAACTTGAACTATAGTGAGCTAGACCATGGGCACAACTTATAAATTCACAATAAGAAAGGTAGTAATTTGTACTAGGTGTAGAAGCTTGGAATTTCACAATAGTAAACTTTTACTTTTTACAACTTGAAGCTAGCCATGTGTTCACAACTTCAATTAACAATTGAGAAAGTAGCCATGTATTGAACTTTATAATTGGAAAAGTTCTCAACATTGTTAAACTTTAACTTATTACAACTTGGAGCATAGGGAGGTGGATCATGTGCGTGATTGATGTAGGAGCCAAAGACCTATGCACCCCATTGAATTACTCACCATCATAGATCCAACTTAAACCCGAATCTATCAAACCCCGAGAGAGATCGAATTTCTTAAGGTGTAAATTTTTTAATCATTTAATTCCATGTCATGTATTAATTCCTTCATATTAAATGAAGAAAAAAATTAAATTTCTTAAGGTGTAAATTGTTGTCACATATGTTAACATTTCGTGACATCTCCCTTGCAGTGGACTATAGAGCACATCCCAACTATCATATCAGCGACCCATAAATCAATGAACCACATCAATGTAGGGGATCAACACCAATTTAGGGGATCAACGTGTAGTAAACTTTGAAATAATCCCCATTGTCCATCATTTTACCACAAACAACCTAATTTATATCGCATCATTTGAGTTTAAGGATCATTTTATCACAAGCAACCTATTTTCTATCGCATCATTTGAGTTGAAGCCAAAATCCAATATGGATGTCAATCATCTGATAGCCCATCATCTAATAGCTTAGAAAATTTTGGGGTCACTTGTCTAAAGGTTTTTTTATATCATTCTTTGTCATTCAATTTCCCATGCAAGGTTGGCATTCAATCAAGGTTTAAACATTAATCATTGGAGGTATTAAACCCAACATTCCCTACCTCGTGTGATATTTGAACAACATTCTAATTAAGGTGTACACATCTTTTAATTAAACTTGATGGTAGGTAAAACTATGAATGGGTGTCAAATTGTTCAAGGGTCACTTGTTTCAAGGATTGTTGATATTATTCTCTATACAATTTTCCATGTAAAGATCGGGGATCAAACATCAAGCAATGGAAGCAATGGAAGTGTTAAACCAAAGTTAATTATTCTATGTGATATTTGAATAGCATTCTAATTAAGGCAGGCTTAATGGTTAAGAGCATGTGTTTTCTCTTTAGAGATCATAGATTCAAATCCAAAGAAGGATAAAATATGTAGACTTTAACAGTGACCTTATAAATAAATTATTATTATTATTATTAAACTTCATGGTAAGTAAAACTATGAATGGATGTAAAATTATTCAAGTTAGTTTTCCATTTTTATTCCATACCCATAGGAAAAGTGTTCATGTTAGTTTTCCATTTTTATTCCATGCCCATAAAAAGGAAAAGACTGCTAGTTGGAAGGAAAAGCAAAAAAGGTGGAACAACGGAAGCTAGAGAAGAAGAGTATTGAAGAAAAGAAGAGAAAGGAGATTTGAAAAGATAAAATAGAGGAAAAGAAGAAAAACTCAGGCAACCCAACAAAAACAAATAGATTTTAAATTTCTTGTAAATGCCCACATCTAGTACTAAGACCAGAGGTCTTTAAAAAAAGGTCGTTAAAAAAAGAAAAATTATCTGATAGAAGAGTCCCTTTGAGGCACCCGTAATGTAATTTATATTTTATATTTTGAGAATTAATAAAAATTTGGTGGTGAAGATTTAAATGCTCATTGTGTGTGTTTGTCTCTTTGATTTTCCAAAGCAAGGTTGCAATAAGTTCGGTATCAGAGCAGGAGTATCTTGTTGTAGGACACTTCAGCTTGAAGAGTTGTTAGGTAGAATTGTTCTAAAAAGAAATTGTAATTTTGGTAAAAGAGGTTTTGCTGGATAGAACTATAAAAAGAGGAAATTGAGCAGAAGTAGAAATTGTAGTTTTGGTAAAGAGATTTTGCTGGATAGAACTGTAAAAAGAGGAATTTGAGCAGAAGCAACAATATGGCTAATAGAAGAGTAAGAGCTAAATGTAAAGACGTAAAGCAGTGTAGAGTATAGCTAAAACTGACAGTATGGCTAATAGAAGAGTAAGAGCTAAATGGAAAGACAGAAAGCAGTGTAGAGTATAACTAAAACTGACGTGACAAGTATTGGGATATATTCAAGCTATACTGGAAGCCATGAAGATAGCTCAAAGAAGAGTTGCAATCGGATATCATGATGAGTGATGATGAATAACAAAGTATGACTATGGAATCCTTCATAGTGTGTTGCAAATTTCTTATTTTGTTTTGTGAAATATTGAAAACAATTTATTTTGTTTTTGTTTTGTGAAATATTGGGAAGACAAATTTATTTTGTTTTGTGAAATATTTGGGAGGGAGGGGAAACCCATATCTCTGCTGTTAGCCTAGCTATATCTTTATTATAGCTACATCGTCAAAGCAAAGAAAAATAAACTATTAAAACCACTTTGTTTCGTGCAGCTATAAACCCAAATTTTTAGTCTCGTTTCCTTTTTTAATATATTTGATCCTCACCAGGCTACCTTCTGTTCATTATCCTCCGAGTAATAAGGATTCTAAGGAGATATCATGGTTCAAAATGAATTAGCAAAAAACCTACTAAAACCAATTTAAAAAATAAAAGTCGAATATAAAAACAATCCGAATACAACATGTTTTATCAATAGAAACATTTGTATCACTCAATATAGACAGCGTTAGTAAAAGGTGGGCTTAGAGTGTGCAATAACGGGATCTATACTGATTTGGTACAAGGATAACTAAGCACTGATTCCAGATAGTAGTTAAAAGTTGTAAAAGCACAACAAAAATCTTCTTCAAAGGAGAAACAAGCATTTAAAATCGAAAAAGGAATACAGCCATACAAAAACAAAACCAGAGACAAACCATAGTTTAGTTCAGTTTGAACTTAATCGAAACTTGATCGACAATGGAGAGCATCAATCCAATTAAGAAATAAATGATCAAAAGTCTTGAAAATTTGGAAGAACTATGAAGCAGGCAATCAATCCAATTAAGAAAAAAATGATCAATACTCTGGCAGATTAGGAAGAATTATGAAGCATATATTAAAAAATACAGTCCTTCATTCATCCCTCTCGCCTGGTTGTAAAAAGTATGCAACTTGAAAAGGATGGAAACTTTCACTATTGACCACCTGCAAAGGTCCAAAAAAACAGGCATCACCAGTGGAAGTATTACGAGGAGCTAAAATCTCGCAGATTTCTAAAAATTCTAGAAATATATTTGTTTTAAGCTTCTGTTATAGGCTTAAAGGGGTCTGAACGGCGTGCAGAAAACCGCTATCTTTAATTGAAGGCAGTATGCATGGTTCCTCTGTGAATACAGATCTGGAAATTGAAGATTTATTGCATCATTCGAAATATATAAGATCTTTTTAAAAAGAGAGAATGATGTATCGGTTAATGTACCAGCATCAACCGATCTAGACCATGAAGCAACATTGATCTATAGACCACCGTCAATTAAATAAATATGATACAATTGTTTTTCCGGAGGAAGAATACATGACTGACCTAAAGTATCACAAAATACAGTATCAAGAAAAATCTGTCAAAGACCAAACTCGAGTACTAATTAAATCAAAGGATTTTGTGCTCACTGGGGTTTCAAGCTCGGTAGTTTTCCATTTCAACCACTAGACTACAGCCCAACAGACAAAATATGTTTTGGACAAAAACATATTAGAAACAGTTAAATCATAAAAATCACCAATAAATATGAAAAGTAGAAATAATATTAAAAAAAAAGACGCAGTCTACTTAAATGCATTGTTAAAGAGAGAAAGGAATGTAACAATAAGCACAACCCTACCTGCAACTAATAGCATTGCATTTTGTCCCAATGAAAATAATACACAGATTTTAAAATAGAAGACTTATAATTGAAGAACCCAAGAAATTAATCCACATGGGGTTTGACATTAAACATTCACATAGAGCCTGCGCCAAACCTGTCAAACAACATCTTGACAAACAATCTAAAAGCCCTAACATTTGAGGGCTTTGTAACTGCTGTGACATAAAGATTATTTATAAACCCCAAAAAGAAACGAACACAATAAAATGAAAACCTATTACAAAATCACAATACAAAAACGTCATGAAGGGTTGAATTGGAAAAGTATACCACGAATGGAATAAAGCCATTGATCAGATAATTGTAGTCTGTCTATATTGCAGTCCGCAATGAAGTTCAGAAAATAATAATCATCATATCAATGGATATGAACACAAACAAAGGCTCAGTAGGATCCATTGGTTTTTTGCATCACTAGGAAGGATTTGTTCTCCCCCTCATAAAATAGGTAATTTATACATCATCGCCCTCATCAAAACCCTGGCATCACAATTTCTGAGAATGAACACAAATCTTAAAACAACCACGACTATTTCTGGAAAAACTTAAAAGCACGAGGTCTTTGAATAAAATGTACACATACAACGGAAAAGATAACCTAATCCAAACCCAAGGGCACAGAAAACCCTCTCTTGCATCTCCACAACAGAAGCAATAAGCTAAGATGACTAACGAGACGAGGGCGCCGAATGCTCCATTCTGCCTACTCGCCTTCGCGATAACATCGAGTCTCGGATCTGATGACCCTTGCACTACTACCTCCTGCCGACTATGGCATTCTATATAACCCTCAACCTAGGGCTTGAGAGTTGCGATTTAACACTCCTACCATCCCTATCTCTCGATACGGAGAAGGTCGTGAGCTGCTTGTACCGTAATAATTTGAAATATAGCGTGAAGAAATTTAATAATCATCATATCAATGGATATGAACAAGAACAAAGGCTCAGTAGGATCCATTGGTTTTTTGCATCACTAGGAAGGATTTGTTCTCCCCCTCATAAAATAAGTAATTTATACATCATCGCCTTCATCAAAACCCTGGCATCACAATTTCTGAGAATGAAACACAAAAATCCTAAAACAGACACGACTATTTCTGGAAAAACTTAAAAGCACGGAGCCTTTGAAATAAAATGTACACAAACAACGGAGAAGATAACCTAATCCAAGCCCAAGGGCACAGAAAACACTTCCTTGCATCTCCACAACAGAAGCGATAAGCTAAGATGACTAACGAGCCGAGGGCGTCGAAGGCTCCATTCTGCCTCCTTACCCTCGCGATACATCGAGTCTCGGATCTGACGACCCTTGCGCTACTACCTCCTGCCGACTATGGCATTCTATATAACCCTCAACCTAGGGTTTGAGAGAGACGCTGATGTTAGGGTTTTAGATAATTCCATCTATTTGAACGACGAGAGAGTCATTTATTTGTTTTTTATTCATTAGATTAATATGCTCGGTGGGATATGTGTGAGGGAGGGATGCCAACCATAAAATTTGGTTTATGGGCGTTACACGCATACGTGACACTATTTGGATGGTAGATGTGTACTTCGCTTCTCTCTATACAACAAAAATGTTTAGGTTGTAGTGGAAGTAACCTAATCTTGTAATAAAGGGATCATCTTTTTCACCACAAACAAGTTATATGACAAGTTGGTAGAAATTTCAAGTATTACTAGATTTCTACCATGATCCAAGTTCCATGCATGCACGATGGAACGATTTCCTTAAAGGTTTTGCTCAATTCTACATCAATCTAGATCCTCAAAAAAAGATTAAAGTTTCAATTTATTCAAAATTATAATTTCTTATGTCATTGGATTTCAATAGCTAAATGGAAATTCGCTACAAGATTAGGTGGCTCTAATGTAGTGGAGAAGAAGAATTGGTGAAAATTTTTGCATACACCATTTTAAAGGAAATGCACTCTAAGTGCAAACTTATTGTCGTTTAAAAGCTCTAGACTTAATACATATGTATGTTAGTTCACTTTTATTAGTCCCTCTCAAGCAACGACTTATGTATCCATTTTTTGGATTATTAGTGTGTAGTAAATGTCATTAAATGTGAAATTTACCAAAGTTTACAATGTTGAGGGTGTGTAAGTATTAAAATGTGTTTTCTAGTTTAAAAGTGAGCCTTTTGGTTGTTTTTCATTATTCATTAATGAAAGATAGCTTCTGATGTAACTAATATTATGGGGAGAGCATTGGTAGGGCTCTAGTCATAATATCCAAAAAAAAATGAATTTTCGTCAGCCTCCATATTTTCAAAGGATAATGGGCATTGACAAGAATGGATGTCATTGTTATTGTCAACACATTGTAGGTTAATGCACAAGTTAATGGGGTAGTTGGGCGGAGACTCCAATGCTAGTGTGACTTGGTATTGTTGTTGGTATCTCCCTGTCTATAATTTTTCATTTTCTCCATCTAAACTTGGTGTGTCTAGTGTGTGAGAGGAGTGCATAAGACTGCATGGTATTATAGAGGAGGCAATGGATTGTGTTTGTAGTCTAGTTTGGTATTCATGGAGGCTCCAAGGTGAGAGCGACTTGGTATTGCTACTAGTCATATCCTTACCTATGATTTTTCATTTCCTTGATTTGGAATTGATGTTGGTGTGTGAGACGAGTAGAAAAATGTTTGCTTTTTGTTTGCTTTTGCTTGGTTTGCTTGGTTTTGAGAACTACAATTTTTTTAACCATAATATTGAGATTATAAGAAGGCAATAGATCTACAGTGTTCTCTTCAACAAACCTTGATCCAATCATCAAAATAGTAGATTTATAATAGTACTTACCATAGATCACAAGAAAGATGTCCACGCTTCATATCTTTCTCTTAGAGGAGATCAACTATAAGTAAAAACAATCAAACACACAAATAGAGTGAATTACACAAGTAGATAAAATTATATAGGAGTTCCCTTAGGCAAAGAATGAATTAGTCCACTTGAATGACATAATGTAAATGAGGAGTGTAGCCTTGTATTTATACATATAATTTAGTGGTAGGGCACTAGCCCCAAGAGGGTGACTATGTTGACCCGGTCAAATATAAGAAGTTACAATAAATTAGTTAGTTAGATACCCATTAGTATGCTCCATAAAGTTATTAATACATCAATATATGGTCAACACTTGGTCTCAAGTGAAGATTAACCACATGATCTATACACCCCCCCTCAATCTAAATAGAGAACCGTGAAGAGAAGACATTACAATACATCATGTTCCCCCCTTAATGGTAGCTTGCTCATAGAAATATGTGTTTATAGACTAGTGAAGGTTGGCATGAACTACACTATCATATTTGGCTTCAGCAGAGGATAGACCCACATTGTATTGCTTCTTGGAACACCGACAAATGAGTCCAAATCCAAGAGAGAGCAAGTATCCCAAGGTGGAGCATCATTCATCAAGATCACATACCCAATCGATGTCAAAAAAACCAAGAAGGTGAATGTTAGTGCCAGAGGAGTGGAGAATGCCCATGTGAGTGGTGCCCATAAGATAGTGCAAGATGTGTTTGGTGGCCTACCAATGACTCTCATGAGGCCCTTTCATGTAATAGGAACACATATTAACTACAAAGGAGACATATAGATGAGAATGTGTAAGATAAAGAAAATTGCAGACCATGGATAGATAAAAGTGTAGCATCAAATATGAGTGAAGGGCACTTGGTTTGAAATTTCACCCTGTAAACCATGAGAGTACTTACTGGATTGCAACCTTAAATCCCAAAACAACGCAAGAGATCCAGTGTATATTGAGGCTAAGAAAGGGAAATCCCAACAAATGCCTGAGAAATCTTCTTATACCAAGCATGAAGTACCTAGTTAAAACCATATAGAGATTTCTTGAGCTTATAGACTAAAGGTACATGAACATTCTATACACACCCCAGTGGTTGTTGCATATAAATCACTTCTTGGAGAAATTTATTATTGATGTCCATTTGATGAATTTCCCAAATCAATGAAGTAGTTATAGATAGAATCATCTGAATGGAGTCCATACAAGCAACTAGAGCAAACGTCTATGAATAGCCAATGCCCTCTTTTTGGGAGAAGCCTTTAGCAACAAGGAAAGATTTGTGCTTCTCAAGTTTTCTATTACATCATACTTGGTTTTATAAACCCATTTGCAACCAAGCATATCCTTACCCTTGGGTAAGGGACTCGGTACCAATTTACATTTTTCATTAGGGAATCATATTCAACGGCCATAGTATCCCTTCATTTTGGAAATTCTTTTACTTGAGTGTAAGTATACTACTACAATACAAGGTTGTAGTGTTGTAATTAGAATCGTCTCCTAGTGCAATTTTTCAAGGAAAATTTTTAAGTTTAGAGGACTTGAAACACAATGTTAAGGGGTGCATTGTTGTTCATGTCGATTTTGCATCATTTTTTTCAATGCAGACTTTACATGGCATTGTCTTAGCAATAAAAAAATATGATGCAAAATGTTTTATAATGTTGTGTTTGCATCGTCATACGTCATCTATTATTGCACAAAACACAAAGAATCATGTTTGTTATGAAAGAGTATATGTTTTGTCATCTTGGTATCATGGTGGATCAATATGGACATTAATGTTTCATATAGGGAATTAGCATTGAGTCAGATTAGCATAAAAAAAATAGAACTTTTTGGTCATTTTAAGTTGTATTTGTGTCTTATTAGTATCATTTTACATCACTTTTGTGTCATGTTAACATCCAATATGTGACATTATTATTCATTGTTGTGCTATAATAGCGTCATGTTTGCACATGCTTATTTCTTTTGCATGATATTAGCATCTTTTTAACATTGTGATAGATATATTTTGTGTCTTATTAACATCAAAATTGCATCCTTTTAGCATGAAAATTATGATGTAATTATTATTAATGAATTAATTGCTTTATTAATTGAGTTATTATTAATTATTTAATTAATTATTATTATTGATTAATATTATTATTATTATTAGTAATTATTGTTTTTATAATATATAAATATTAATGGGATTAATGATTAATATAAGTCTATTTTACAATGTAATAATCGTGACAACAAAACCCATGTAAATTTAAATGCAATACCCCACTAACATTTAGTCAATTTCACACTATGAGAGGAAAAACCCATGTATCCATAAGACAATTATAAAATTTTACCATACTAACATTTGATCAACATAATTTTATGGGTTCTATTTCCACTTAAATATGCTTGGGAGAGCTCTAATGAGAGGCGTTACACACGCTAGGGTTTGCTAGTTGAGAGAGGGTCAGAGTTTGGAATAGGTACAATGTAGGCAGCAACAACGGTTTGACACACCTAATGGTTGTGGAACCATCACAAACCCCAACCATCCCAACATTCAAGGATGTGATCAAGGGGATGGAGAAAATGAAACTAATGTCAGGCAAAATGGGTGGTGCAAGAAAGGTCCAAACAAATGGTGAAGCTTCAAGCAAGGACAAACAATAGGGGAAGTAGAAGGACCGCAAACTCAACAATGGTTGTCTAGAAAAAATGAAAGAGAATGGAAGCTATGAGGTAACTTCTAGCAATATAAATGAGTACATTCAATTTATGAAAGACCATGTTATAAGAGGTAAATTAATGGGAATATGGCCTTCAGAGAAGGCTATAATATGGTGGGTAGAATCACGGTGAAACCCAAAGGACAGGTAGACTTGAAACTAGGCTCCAAGGGTTTCTTCACTATTTTTTTTCGCTTGTATTAAGGGCATGGATAAAATATTTAAGGAAGGGTCATACCTCTTCAACTCTGGTGGATTACATTTATGATATTAGACCAAAATATTCAACACAAAGAAGGAGGATTTCACAGAAGCACCAATATGGATAAGGATGCACTCCCTGTTGTATGAATTATGGGAGGAGGAAACCATGGAGGGTATCGAGAACACCCTGGGAAACTTAGTCAAAATTTCATAAGTAACTAGGATGGGAAAATACACATCCTATGCAAGGATCTATATCTATATTAACATCTCAAGAGCCCTTCCCAAGTCAATTAGTATAAATTTCCAAGACATATAGTGGATCCAAAAAGTGGATTATGAACATATCCCATTCAGGTGTCATAAATTCCATGAGCATGGTCACCTCTTCAGGGACTATCCATGCAATGCAAAGACAACTCAAGGTAAAGTCGAGGAGGCAATTGACAAGGAAGGATTTACTAAGGTTTTGAGCAAATACAAACTAGGGAAGAAGTCTCCCAAATCCATCACAACTAGCCAAGGTAAGGAGAGACCAACAATTTCTAGATCCTAGCAATAATAGGGGAGTCTAAACTCTAGAAAGGAGAGCACTCAAAGGCCAATGAGGAGAAGGATCTCAATTCATAAACCTCAAAGGAAGACCCCAAACATAGACAACTAGAGGTTCAAAATCCTGAACCAAAGAAAAATGAAAGGCTATCATAAGACCTAAATATGGACACATAGGAGGAAGGATAACATGATTCAAAAGAGGAAAAACTCAATAGGGCATAGACTTGGATAAAGTGGAGATTGACCTACCATATCTATTAGGAAATGAGAAACACTTCCACGCTAAACCTAGCAGAAGAGAGGAAGAAAGATTTAATCAAGAAAGTAAATGGCAAAGAAAACACACAGTACACAGAGATTTACCTTGGAAACCAAAACCAGGAAAACCAACATTCCTTGAGCTTTATGCTCTCTTGTTGTCTTGTTCATTCAAAATAAAATGTTACATATCTAACCTTGGTCCACACCTAAGAAACAATCGTCATCATACCTTCTTGCTTTGCACAAGAACAACCTTGTAGCCGATTGGGCTTACATCTACGTGACCAACAACATCTACGATTATTGATAGATGATTAGCCATTCATCATCTTTTACAGTATTACAACACGCCTTATTTATAGGCTTTACAGTAGGAAAAACCCTAAAGAAAAGGTGCCCAAAAATGGTTACAGATCAATGCAAATCATTATCTACAAATCTCATGAATCTTGGGATTCTGTTATAGTCGACTACCAAGTCAGATTACCAGTCAGCCTTCATTCGGTCTTCAATCGGTTTCCACATGCTTGCCTGTCGACCTCTTGTCGGTTGACCTCTTTGACTTGTTGTCGATGTCTTCAACTTCGAATTTATCCGGTCGAACAACCTCGAACTTTGACTTGTCGTTGATGCCTTCGACTTCGACTTTACCCAGTCGAACCACCTTTACCTTCAACTTGTTGTTGATGTCTTCAAATTCGACTTTACCCAGTTGAACCACCTCAACCTTCGACTTGATTTTGATATCTCTAACTTCGTCTTTATCTAGTCGAACCACCTCGACCTTCGACTTGTTGTCGATTCCTTCGATTTCGACTATCATTCGATCCACCTCGACTAGACTTTCACTGCAAAGAATATAACAACCCAACATTCTCCCACTTGTTGTTTTCTTTGTTGAAACTGGGAGATCTCTAAAATTTCATTCACAAACCAAGGGAATCAATGCCCATTACCTCTCTGCACCAAGAGAACTTCACAACACTCACAAACTTGGTCAAAGAGTTTGTTATGTTTTCCAACGTGTCTACTTTCTCTAGCAGCACCTTGTTGCTTTCCACCATGTCTCTCACGAAGTGGTATTGTACATCAATGTGCTTAGTCTTAGAATGATAAGTTGGGTTCTTTGCAAGAAATATTGTGCATTGACTATCACAATTTATCTTCATATCTTTCTGCTCAAGCCCCATTCCTGAACATAGCCTTTGTTGTCATACGACTTCTTTACTTCCATGAGTGGCTACCATGTATTCAACTTTTTTTGTTGACAAGGCTACGACCACATGTCGCTTACTCGTCCAATTGATTGCTCCACCGAACATCTTGAAGACATATCCACTAGTAGACCTTCGTCAATCCAGATCTCCAACCTAGTTGGCATTGACAAATCCATCTACATTTAATTCACGGTCACCTCCAAGTTTTCCTTGGTAGCATATATCATGATCCTTTGTGCCACACAAATACCTGAATACTCTCTTGAGAATAGTCTAGTGCTCCTTCCCAGGTGTCGACATGTATCTATTCAACACTCCCACTGCATGGGAAATGGTTGGTCGAGTGCAGACCATCACATACATTAGACTACCAACAACACTTGCATAGGGAACATGTGCCATGTCCTTTATTTCCTCATGTGTCCTTGGACATTGTTCAATAGTTAGCCTTGCTCCCATAGGAATTGACACCTTCACAGGTTTGAAATCCTGCATGTTGAAATGTTTCAAGAGTATTTCAATATACTTTGTTCGGTTCAACCAGATCTTTCTAGTTGCTTGATCTCTCTTGATCTCCATTCCCAGAATGAAGTTCACTACATCGAGATATTTCATGTCGAACTTGGAGGATAACTGCTTCTTCACCTTCTTTATTGCATTCATGTTGTTTCCAATCAACAACATGTCATCAACATACAATGTTACATATATGAAATGCCCACCTTCTTCTTTGGAATATATGCAATGATCAACTTTGGTTCTCACAAACCCCAAACTAAGGATGTATGTGTCGAACTTTTGGTACCACATCCTTGGTGATTGCTTTAGACCATAAAGGGATATTTTCAGTTTCCACACCAAATCTTTCTTTCCCTTTACTACAAATCCTTCAGGTTGTTTCATGTAGATTTCTTCTTCCAGGTCTCCATGTAGGAATGATGTCTTTCCATCCATCTGTTCTATTTCTAGATCAAATGTTGTAGGTAGAGACATTAGTACTCTAATGGAAGTTTATTTTGCAACAGGGGAAAAAATCTCACCGAAGTCGACTCCTTCAACTTGGGAATATCCTTTTGCTACCAATCGAGCTTTGAATTTCTCAACTCGACCTATTGCGTTCATCTTCTTCTTGAATACCCATTTGCTACCAACATGTTTTCTTCCACTAGGTAATTTAACTAAGTCCCTTGTCTCATTCTTGTGCAAGGATTCCATCTCTTCGACCATGGCATCCTTCCATAGTTTTCCCTCTGTTGAGTCAACTGCCTCCTCGACCGACTTGGGCTCATTATCGGTGGCAATTAACACAAGTGTGGAACAAAAGTCGAGTGGACTATACCTTTTGATTGGTTTTCTTACTCGTTATGATCTCCTTACAATCGGGGTTAGTTGTTCCACCTCTTCTTTTGATCCAATCGACTCATCTGAATCATCTTCTTCGTTCCTCAGTTCAAACTGCACCTTCTCTGGATTATTCTCGGTCTGAACAAATTCTTCAATCTCAGACTTACTTCTGACTTCTTTGAAGACCACATCTCTATTGTACACTATTTTCCTTGATGCAGGATCCCATAGCTTATATCCTTTCATTCCTTCTTTGTATCCAATGAAAATACACTTGACTACCTTCTTGTCTAGCTTGCTCCTCTTTTCCTTGGGAACATGCACAAATGCATCATAGCCAAATACTTTGAGATGTGAAACTGAAGGCTTCTTACCCAAACATACCTCATGTGGAGTCGTGTCGACTAGCGCTAACAAAGGAGACATATTCAATAGATATTTTGTAGTGTCGACTACCTCCACCCAGAATTCTTGTGCGAGCCCAACACCACTGAGCAACTCCATTTTTCTGTGGGGTATATGGTGTTGTATTTTGGCGTGCTATGCCACACTGCTTGCAAAACTGATCAAATTATTTTCCACAGAATTCACCACCGTTGTCATTTCTCAGTACCTTAATCTTCTTATCTATCTAGTTTTCTACAAGAGATTTAAACTCTTTGAATTTCTAAAAAACCTCTGATTTCTTCCTCAGGAAATATATCCATGTCTTCTTGGAAAAATCATCCATGAAAGAGACATAACACACGGATCTACCAAGTGAAGGCACTGAAACAGGGCCAAACACATCACTATGAATCAACTCTAGAATCCCATTTTCCCTTGTCACTCCATATGGGAACCTCACCCGACTTTGTTTTCCATATATACAATGTTCACAAAATTCAACTTATAAATTACATTCAAGAAAATCTTCTACCATACCCTTGTTATACATAACTCAAAGTCCTTTTTCTCTAATGTGTCCCATCCTTTCATGCCATAACATGGTTGGGTCGACTTTACGATGACTTGTCGAGTCGGTTTGAATCAACTCAGCCTGAGTCGAGTCGAGTCTAGTCGAAGTCGAGTCGACTTCAGGAAAAATGACGTTGTTGCATCCAATCAAGTCAACATTCCCTAATAACTTATATAGGGTTCCAATCCGAACTCCTTTCATTAAGACCATCGCACTTCTGACCATCTTGCACAAATCCTTCTGAAATAGAGTGTGCACCCTTGCATCACTCATCTTGTTGATAAATATCAGGTTTCTTTCCAAACTTGGAATGTGTAGCACACCTGGAAGGGTTCTACTCCTCCCATCCTGCAGTATCAATCGAACTCTTCCTCGTCTGACAATTTTGGTTGTCGAGTCGTCCCCCAAGAACACATCTCATCCTTCATATTGTTCATATTCGCAGAACCATTCGCTATGTGGTGTCATATGATAGTATGCTCTTGAGTCAATCAACCAAACATCTTGATCCAACTATGTACTGGTCGACGCTAGGTACACATCGCCTCCCTTATTTGGAATCGTCTTTCTCTCATTTAACCTCTTCTCGTCAGATTGCAATCCCTTTTTTAATGCCCATCTTTACCGCATTTCCAACATCTTCTCATTGAATAAAAAAGGGATTTAGATCTACCCTTTGACTTAGACTTTCTACTAGATATTTTTCATTTATCTCTGTCAATCGGTCAACCTCTCACCACTAATGCATATTTGGTTGATCCTTTCATGTTCTTCCTTCTCATTTCTTCTGACAGTAGAGATGCAACCACATCTTCTAGCGCTAATGCGGTTGTATTACTCCCTATAGCCCCAACTAAGCTATACCAGGAGTTTGGCAAAGAACATAGTAGGCTAATACATTTCTCATCCTTAGTGATCTTAATATCCATAGAAGATAATTGGCTTATAATGGTATTAAACACATTTAAATGTGCAGTCACCGAATTGCCCTCACTCATCCTCAAAAGATATAGTTTCTTTCTGAGAAACAACTTATTTACCAGGGATTTTAACTGGTACAAGCTTCCCAACTTGTCCCACAATTTCTTGGTCGAATCTTCACTTGAGACATTTAGCAGTACCGAATATGCAAGACAAAGTCAAATCGTACTCGTTTCACTTCTCTTGAGTTTTTCCCATTATTTCGTTGACATACCTATCGGCATGGTACCCAGACATACCGATGTCCATTGTTCTCGATATACAAGGAGATATTCAATTTTAAGCTTCCAAAGCTCAAAATTCTAGCCATTTATTTTTCTGATCTCTATTCTCGAGCTGCTCGCCATTCTTTAAACACAATCTTTAAATATTTCTGACTTTCTTACTAAACCTAGGGTTTAACTCAGATCTAAGGTTGTTAAGACAAGCTCTAATACCACATGTTAGGAAATGAGACACACTTCCATGCTAAACCTAGCAGAAGAGAGGAAGAAATATTTAATCAAGAAAGTAAATTACAAAGCAAACACACAATACCCAAAGATTTACCCTGTAAACCCAAATCGGGAAAACCAACATTCCTTGAATGTTATGCTCTCTTGTTGTCTTATTCATTTAGAACAAAAGGTTACATGTCTAACCTTGTTCCACACCTAAGACAGAATCGACATCATACCTTCTTGCTTTGCACAAGAACAACTTTGTAGCCAATTTGGCTTACATCTGCATGACCAACAACCTGTACGATTATTGATTGGTAATTATCCATTCATCATCTTTTATAGTATTACAACACACCTTCTTTATAGGCTTTACAGTAGGTAAAACCCTAAAGAAAAGGCTCCCAAAAATGGCTATAGATCCATGTAGATCATTGGCTACAAATCACGTGAATCTCGGGAGTCTGTTACAGTCGACTACCAAGTGAGATTACAATTCGACTACCAGTCAATTGCCACACACCCACCTATCGACCTCTTGTTGGTTGACCTCTTCAACTTGTTGTCGATGTCTTCAACTTCAACTTTACCCAGTCAAACCGCCTCGACCTTCGACTTGTTGTTAATGTCTTCGACTTCGACTTTATCTGGTCGAACCACCTCGACCTTCGACTTACTGTCGATGTCTTCGACTTCATCTTTATCCGGTCAAACCACCTCAACCTTCGACTTGTTATTGATTCCTTCGACTTCGACTGTTAGTCGATCCACCTTGACTAGACTTTCACTGTAAAGAATATAACAACCCAACAATATCTAATAGCAAAGCATGGAGAGCTTCACCTGACTAATATTTTAGAGTTTCAACTTCAACAACTCCAAAGGGAGCTTCTGAAAGGTAAAATGAAGATAGGAGCATCTAGCCTGAGCCATGATACAATGGGCATACAGTGGGAGGATTGGGTATTGGGACTACTCTTCTCAAATCATAGAAAAAAAAGTTGTAGAGGAAAACAAAAGAAGAAGGAAGTTGTTGACCCAAAATTTGGCCCAACTAATTAAAAAACCCTAGAAAGAGTTGCAAGTCTCGGAACAAAATATTGTCTCATTACTTTGCCCAATTATTATTTATGAAAAGTAATATGCAGGTGGGTAGGGGTCCCACTAGGAGGTGTTTCAACTTTGTTTGAAATCATATATATGCCATATCTCTTGATAAAAAAATGGCTTCGACTAAGTTTTTGGATGCATTCAATGGAAGTTATTCATATGTTTATGTGATAAGGTTTTTATGTTAATCATGTAAGAACACTCCATTTGGCATGATGGTTGGTTAAAAGTACTAGTCTTAGTTTGAAATTGTAATACAAAAGTTATGTTATAAGGCACTAACCATGCATTGGGCTCAATGTGAAAATAGACCGCAGGTGGTGATAACTTATGGATTATTTTTTAGAGGCACATTATGCTAATGATGGCATTGAGTTAGACAATTTGGTATTGCATGTCATATATGATGTTGTTTAAGTTATATTGCATTGTAGCATTGGTTAAAGGTTTTAAACTATGTAATATATGTGCTTAGGTATAAGGTTGACAACTTGTTCTGGCACGA
>ML856340.1:0-12513 GCA_009831015.1 Picea engelmannii
TTGCAAGTTAAGAAAAGATGATGATTCAAATTCTACGAACCAAAGGAAATATAGGTCAATGATTGGTAGATTACTATATGTGACAACATCTAGACCAGATGTAATGCAGGCAGTTGAACAGGTGGCACAATTTCAAGTAGCACCAAAGGAATCACATGTATTAGTAGTAAAGAGGATTTTCAGATATCTCAAAGGAACATAAGAGTTTGGATTATGGTATCCAAAAGGAAATGATCTATCACTTATTTCCTACATAGATGCAGATTGGGAAGGTTGCATTAATGACCGACAAAGCACCAGTGGAACAACGTTCTACTTGGGTGAGTGTTTAGTATCATGGCTAAGCAAGAAATAATCATCAATATCCTTATCTACAACTGAGGCAGAGTATATTGCAGCAACAACATGTTGTACACAGGTTCTATGGATGAAACAAAATCTGACAGATATACAGGTTGTGTATGATGATCCCATTCCAATATATTGTGATAATACAAGCGCCATCAGTATCTCAAAGAACCCGGTGATGCACTCCAAGATGAAGCACATTCCAATAAAGTATCACTTTGTATGGGAAATGTTGTAGAGAAGGACATTAGAGTTGAAAATGTGGGCATAAAAGAAAAAGTGTCAGACATCTTTACAAAACCGCTTCCAAGAGAAGCCTTTGAGTATCTTTGCCAGAGACCCGTAGTAATTTCTACTCCAAAATGAATTCTTTTGAATATTTATCATATATGTATTAGATATACATGAGGAAGCACAATAAAGAGGACAATTCAGGTTGGGAGATCAGTTTCAGGAAGAGTTCAGTCAAGGGGAGTATCCCCATGAACAGTTCAGTTAGGGAAAGCAGCCTCATATGGAAAGATACCTTTTCCATTGATGAAAAAGGAGGAGAGATTTATCATATGCAGGCTTAGAGAAAGAGCATAGAGGCATGGTTTCAGGGGGAGCGATGGTCAAAGGGGGAGCATGAGTGATATGACTTTAGTATTGCATCAGAGTGTTGCCATCAATGCCAAAGGGGGAGATTGTTGATTATTTGGGTTGGTTGTCATTGATGTCAACCCTTGAAGAAAGTCCGGTAGAAAATTTTGGTAGCACAAAGGTTTGGGTAATGGACCCAAGTTTGTTTGATGGATAATGGTATGATTTTTGATATATTTGCAGGTAAGACTATTTCATATGGATAGTACATGTCACACCATTTTCGGTGGTATGTGGAACATCACATAACTCCTCACTATTAGTGATTTATGGCCATGTTAATTTGGAGAACCCTCATGAGTCATCTAGGAGCCCCAAAAGGTCAAAGTAGTCAAAGTGGTTTAAGCGATTTTAGAAGGTAAATAATAAAGTGAAGTAATGAGTGTAGTATAATTCAAAGTGAATACAAAATAAATTATTTAAATAATAAAGTTAATGGAGAAATTACTAAGTGGACAAGTGGTTAGAAGTGGGTTAACCCTAAAATAAGGAAAGTGGGTTAATATGGTTAAAAGGTAACCCCTTGAGGAAGCTACATGAAAGTATATATAATAGGCAAGGCTCTCTCATTTTAATCACACTTGAGCATTGTTGGTGTAAATATATATTTATTATATTGCACTCATTTGTATATCAATCCGGGATTCGTAATCAAAAGAGTTGTTACACTATATGTGCTGAAAATAGGTAATCTGTCTATGTCTGTTGTATATAGCTCAATCAAGAAACAATCAAGAACAAAATAATCTGTTTTTGGAATATCTAAACACTATTCTTCACACAACTTCAAGCTAGAAGATAAAGCTCATAGTAAAAATATCAAGCAAACACTTGGTTGAAAAAGGTTCTTGCTTAGATACAAAGTTTGTTCATTATAGGCTCATGAAATAAAAAGATGAACTGAGATCTTTCTTCTTGTAGCAATTGAATTCACATAACAATTGACAATTCACTCTATTTACTCTTGGAAAGAAACCAATCATGACCTAATCAATTCCAATCAAAACTTCCTTCCTCAATATAGGAGATAGTCAATATGATTTAAAGACTTCATTACTGATGCATGAAGGGTGAGATATGAAGTCTAATTGTTCTTGTACCTATTGAGGAAAACACAATTACTAAGACTTCCAAATTCAGAAAAATAACAATTGCTTATCTAACAATCCCAAACATCTACCCAACTTTTGTTGACTAAATATCACCCTGCATAAATAGAAATAGAATCATCTACTATGCTTAATGTATATATGTTCATTCACACTAATCCAAAATCAAAGTGTATCTATTTAGAGATCTACGTTGTACTTAGGAAAGTTCATGCACTCGGAATCATTTGAAATACACAATTATTTTATTTGCACACTCACACACAATTAAATTATGTCCACACATAAACATATACATGGAGACTTACCTTGGTTGGGGTGGTGGGCCCTTGCTAAACCAACAAGGTAGATCTAAAGAAGTTACATAATAGATACTATACTCACATCCATGAATTGAAAAAACTAGCATTCATATTCTTTCAATTAAACGAGTGAATCTATAATTCAACATTCAATTTTCAGCATAACGGTGTATATTATCTCTATCGATCATCTACACTGCGTCCCTTTTAAATAAGGTCAGCCATTACAATCAAATTCTGAATATAATCAACAAATGTTTACAAAATATTACAATTGGTGAACATAGCGTATCTCACAGAATGGACTTCATCCTCATGACACAAAGTGCATGAGTGATGAAGTCTATCATGGTCTTCAAACAAACCAAGGATGCTTCCAGCCAACCAATTTCTTGGAGCCATTTCCAGTGTACTCATTCAAAACACCAATCCTGTAGAAGCGGGTTTAGTACCAGACTAGCACAGTAACAAATCTTGCTATTGGATCAGCCCAGAGTTGGTACTGGAATAGGAAGAGTATCGAAATAGAACAATTGAAATGTTGCAGTATTGGACCAACAAAAGTATCGGAAAAATTTAGAAGATGAGTACCGGATGATATAAAGCCTTGTCATGAAATATGCTTAAATTAATCAAAGTAATTAGAAGCATAAACAACAATAATTTAGTCCTAATTAATTAATAAATCAAACAAATCATGTTTTTAACATGGGTTACCTCATTATGCACATGAATAAGGTCACAAGGTAGGTTTGTGGAAGAAATAGAAAAAATATGCATATTTCAGAGGTAAACTTGACTAGTATATAAGATAAGATAAGGTAATAGGGGTGTCAAAATAGAGACCCAACATTCCCCCATGCTCAATTCATTGCATATCCTCATGCAAAAAATGTTGGAACTGGGACTCAAAGTTTGCAAAATTGAAACTATCTTCCATCCTGTCTGAACATCATTTGTCTGGATGTAGAATATTGAAACCAGAGGCCTCACTCCTAAGCTCCTTCTTAATCACCCTGGTGTACTAGATGAAACATAGAACTTTGTTAAGATTAGCAAAGGCTTCTTCTTTTGCATCTTGTAACCTTCGGTTATATTATTTCAATTGTGCATTCTCTTCCTTAAATGTCCCTATCTAAAACTTGTAAGTTTCCCAACCTTCAATACCAACTATTGCTTTCTCAAGGGATCAGATATGGTTTCTTTCTCAGTTACCTCCCCTCGGGCTTCCACCTTCTTCCTTAAATATTTTAAGGTCTCTGTTACTAACTCCTCGGTCTCACTAATCGTTGCTCCATATAAACTTTCCTTCTCTGGAGAAGTCAGAATGTCAATAGGATCCTATAGAAAAAAAGGCATGTGTGGAGTTATTATCTGTTTATCCATGCTTCTTGTAGTTCTACACACTGTATGTGAGGCTTCCTTAGCTGTACTAATAGGAGTAGAAGTTTCCCCAAACAATTTTCTCTTCTTTGTTGTAGGAGCAGATGTAGATCTCATAACCTGTTGTTCCTGCACATATTTTGTTTTTACCCTAGAGGACCAAGGTGTAAACTTTGGATTTTTCTTCTTTTGTACCTTCTTCATTTTTACTCTAGGGGATTGAAGTGAAGGTGTAGAAGTCTTCTCTTTTTGTACGCTCCTTGTTTTTACCCTGGGGGGTGGAGGTGTAGAAACAGGAGTTGGCTCTTTCTGCACATTCCTCGTTTTAAGCTTCCCCCTAATTCCAATTTTCACTTCAGGAGTCTTCTCCAACTTACTAACCGAATCTTGAGGAAACTCAATAGTTTCCTTAGGGGCACCATATAAAGCTTCACTTTGACTGTATTTCTTCCTTTTTCTCCTGTCACTTCGTGGCAATTGAATTTTAGGGATCAAGGCTAGACTTGGTTCCTTAGATTGGGAGGACCTCTCCTTCCTGGATGTAGTAGGCTCCTCTATCTTAACGAACTTACCCTTGTCCAACCTATCAACAAGATTGGAGGAACTAGGTGAAATAGGAACCCCTTTACTTCCTAGCTTCTTCTCTCTACTTTTCCTATCCTTTAGTTTTTTTCCTGACTCCTCACTACTTGCCTCTGTTTCATGTTCTTCTACAGATTTGGAAACTCCATCTTGAGAAAAGTTTTGTTGAAGGATTTGTTTCCAAATTCTCCCTTGTTTTATCAATGTGTGGACAACCAATAACTTCATTAACCCATGGTGGTAGAGACTAGTTTCAATTTTCTTGGATGTTGATTTAACTTCTCTCACCATTTTTTTTAGACTCATCTAGAGGAAATGGGAAAAGTCAATTTGTGGCCCTCCTTCAAAATGCAACAAAATCTTTAAGTGATATAATAAAGTCATGACATACCTTACTTCATAGGTGAGAAACCTCTGCAGGCTGATGAGCATTGTCTCATACTCCTCCTTAATACAACTCTGGGGAATCCCTTTGGTCCAATCGGGATCCTGGTGTTCCAGCTTTAGAAACTTTTGACAAAGACTTCTGTCGACGATCACCCCCTTAAAATATTTCTCTCCAGAGGAAGGAAAGCCTGTAGCTTCAACTATGGTGGCTTATGTTATCTTCAATTTCAATTCCCCCAATTGAACACTCTTTTCGTCATAGGTATGAGAAAAGGCACGAGATACCCCCTCATGATGGCCTTTCAATTTTTCTAAGAATGTGACCCAGTCGATATGCTCAATTTTTTCTCTGCAAGCTTGGTATTCATGTGTCTCCCTATATAATTGGAACACTGGTTTTGTCTATCAACCCCCATGATGACTTAAAATCAATTCTAACAACGTTTGAGGCAACATAACATAGGACGAGGGTTTAGTACTGGAACAAAGCAACGCACAGTGGAGTATTGGAAGAAAACAGAGAATGAAAATGGTATGAAGGGATAGAGCATGGTGTTAACTTATATTGTATGAAAAAATCACGAGTAAATAACACTCATTTGGATGGTGAAGCCATCCATAGGAGTGTTTATAAGTTGGAATTCAGATTACAACGGTCAAATCAGTGGTAATGAAGGCAAGGTAAGGTAAGTCGTATCCATGATTAAATTAAAATATTGTATGGAGGTTTTCTTCATATCATGTTCATGGTAATGTTGGGAAATAATTACAGGAGATATGGTCAATGTGACCTAAATTCACAGTTATGCAACCATTTGACGTCATTGTGACGAGAAAAGAATCATGTATTTGACATGCATTAAGAAGTGGTTTAAATAAATCATTCACACAACGTGATGTTGGATCATGGCACTATGTTGTTTCTTCACCATATGAACTGAGGTATTTGACCAGAGTGTTTTAAAATGGAATTGGTCATGTTAAAGGTATAATTAATTCGTACTCTCAACATATTATGACCAACCCATCAAAAGCTTCGAGTGCATATGAATGATTTCTTTAGCAGGAAATATACACGAGGACTTGCATAAGTTCATGGTAGGGAACGTGCAATAATTGATGTAATGCAGATGCATGAGAGTAACCACACGTCTAGTACAAAATTAACATTATTCTTAGTAAAAGGAATAAATAGTGAGCTTATACCTCTTATTACTTGAAGCATTTGTATCAAGCAGAAAATTATTGAGTATAGGATAAGAGATACCATGCTTCATTATCATTACCGGACCACAACTTAGTACTGGACAATTGTAGAAAATTGTTGTAGTACCGGACCAACACATGCCTTCTTCCTCAGTACCAGATGAAAAAAAAGGTGAATATTCTTGCAGTACCAGAACAACACAGAGACATGTCCAGTACCAAATGAACACAAAGGTGAATTCTGGTACCCAATGAAAATTGGATAAGGTACCTGGTGGCATATTATGTGGACTGGAACTTTGTAGGATGCATTTTGTAGTGATTACTGGCATCTGTTGTTGTTTATGGAGGAGAACATGTGAATTTATTCTACTGAAGGACCATATAGGTAAAATCACAAACATCACCTGATACAGAAACTCTGAAATTGCAGCGGAAGTGTCAGAAAATGAGGCAAAAGAATTCAATGAATGGGCTCCAAGCTCTGTAACAAGAAGGTACTCTGTAGCTGGAAAAACTCATGTTGATATTCATAATTCTCCTCTTTTTGGAACCAAGATGATCACTTCTTCTGTTGTCACTTCCATTTTATTATAAAAATAACCCTAACTACTACTATTCTGTGGATTTTTCTCGATCCTAGATTAGTTAATGCTCGTTAGTGTTTTTAGTTTTAAGGAGTCTGAAAAACTTAAAGAAAACTCCATCTACTATCCCATGGATTTTTCTTGAGCCCGGTCCAGTTACTTCTTGTCAGTGTTTTCAATTTTTAGGGGTCTGAAAAACTTAAAGAAAAATCCATTTATCTCCTTTTCCATAAATGATCTATGAGGGATGGATAAAGGGATAAAACTGCATATGGCAGATGTCATCCTTATTCATTTATCTACATGAGAACACAATCAACTTTTTTTTTTTTGTTAGTAACACCAAAATTTCTATCTAATGACACAACTATTTACAGATATGTATCGAGCCAAATTAATTCAGACAACATACTTACTGTGGTGGATCAAAAGGAGGAGAAGTCCCCTTGCTTACGAATTGTATTTCAAAATTTTGAAGAACATGTATGATAAAATCCTCTTTGCATAGAGGCTTATGATAAACCTTCAATCAATGTCCATTCACGACAAAGGAGGTATGATTCTCATCAATAGTCTTTATCTTAACTGAACCATTTTTGTAAATCGTATCAACTTCATAGGGTTACAACCATCTAGTAGATAATTTACCTTTAAAATTCTTGAACCTACTATCATACAGTAGGGCCCAATCGCCTGACTGAAAATACTTTTTCTTGATGTACTTATCATTCCATTTAGTACTCTATTATTGTATAAGGGTATTATTTTGAAGATCACCTTGTCTGATCTCATCACACTCATTCAACTACAATATCCTTTGTTTTTTAGCTTCATCCAAATCCATCCCTAATTGCATGGCAGTCCTGAAAGTTTTTACTTGAAATTCTATGGGAAGCATCACTTGCTTCCCATATACCAACTCATAAGGTGTATGGTTGGTTGTGTTTCTCCAAGATATTGTATAGGCCCATAAGGCCTCATGCAACCTATCAACCCAATCTTTATGATGTAGTTGAACAATCTTGGTAATAATAGCTCTATCACCTTGTTAGTTGATTCCACCTTCCCATTTGCTTGAGGGTGATAAGGTGAATATTTTATATGTTTAATTTTATATTGTTCAGTAATATATTTGACCAAATTGGAGGCAAATTGGGTTCCTTGGTCAATTACTATTTCTCTAGGCACACCAAAGAGAGTAAATATTTCTTCAAAATGAAGATCTACAACAGATTGTTTACTAGCAAAATATAAAGCTTTAGCATCCACCCATTTGGTCACATAATCTGTGCAGACCGGGTTGTACTTCTTCCTTCGAGACATAGGGTTAATGGGTCCTACAAAATCCAAAGCCCATTTCTCAAAAGGTTCAATTACTACTTGATCTTGGAGAGGCGTCTCATCAACTACAGTAGGTTTTCCCATCCTCTGACAATCATCACAACTGGCCACATACTTCTTTGCATTCTTGAAAATAGTTGGCCAATAGTAGTTGGACTGTAATATCTTGTATGTTTTTCTTTTATCAACAAAATGGCCTCCACATGGACCATCATGACAGTATTTGAATATGTCACGCATCTCATCCTCCCGGACACATCTTATGATCACCAAATCAGGACCAATACGGTATAAACAATCATCATGCCACATGTAATTGACACTCAACTGAATAATTCTCTATTTATCTCGGGAGGACAGATTCTGAGGTAGCTTTCTTGTTACAAGATAGTTGATTACATATGCATACCAAGGAATGTAAGTAGAAATAGAAAATAGATTCTCATCTGGAAAAATGTCATCTATCGGTGCATCATCACCTTTATAAATGATTCTAGATAAGAAATAAACAACTATGTGGTTTGTATGTACAAAAACTTCATAGCCTATTATGTAGTGTCTGAACTTATTAATGGCATGTACTACTAACAAGAATTATTTTTTAGTGATAGTGTAATTTACTTCAATAGGTGAAATATTTTTGTTGACAAAGTATATAGCATATGGAACTTGGCCTTCCCTTTGTCCTAAAACATCCCCCAAAGTTGTATCTGAAGCATCCATGCAAATATGAAAAGGAAGAGACCAGTTTGGTCCTCTTAAAACAGGGACACTTGAAAGATTTGTTTTTAAAATTTCAAAATAAATATGACATTGTTCATCCCAACAAAATTCATCCTCTTTTTCTAACGGTTTGAACAGTGGGGAATCTAGGTTTTTAAAGTTATGAATGAACCTACTATAGTAACCAACATGCCCTAAAAATATTCTAACTTCTTTCTGTGAGCTAGGGATTTTTATTTGAGAAATGATGTCAATCTTGGCAGGGTCTACCCTTATTCTAGTACCAGAGATGTGATGACCTAAAACAATTCCTTCAGTGAGCATCATTCTAGATTTTTCATGACTGAGGGAAAGGTTGGTCTCTTTACACATGATCAATACCTTCTCCAAATTGTTCAATGCTTGTTGGAAATCATCCCCATATACTGTGAATTCATCCATGTAGACTTCTACACAGTCATGGTTCAAATCAGAGAAAATGTCCAAGACAACCCTTTGAAAGGTGGTAGGGGCATTACAGAAACCAAAAGGAAGAACCCTATAAGTATAGGTACCCCATGGGCAAGTAAATGTGGTTTTTTCCTGATCTTCTGGTGAAATTTGGATCTGATTGTAACCACTAAACCCATCCAAGAAAGAAAAATACCTCTTCCCAGACAAAGTGTCCAAGACCCGGTCTATGAAAGGAAAAGGAAAGTAATCCCTATAGGTAACCTTGTTTGATTCTCTAAATTCCACACAAATCCTCCATTTACCATTTTTCTTAGGGACAATAACTAATGGGGATACCCACTTCCTATCCGAAATAAGGTAAATAAAATTGGCATGCAGGAGTTTTTGGAGTTCTTCTTTCACTATGCCTTTTAAGGATAGATTCATTCTTCTTTGGGGTTGCCTAACAAGTTTGATTTGATCATTGGTACAAATATGATGCATACAAGTGTCTGGGTGAATCCCTTTCATGTCGAATTAATCCCATGCAAAAGCACCATATTGTCCTTGAATCATTTGAATCATTTTTTGTTGTTGATCTGTTTCTAAGCTAGCATTGATATACAAGGATTTTCCAAGACTTATTTCAATAGTCTGGACAACTGATTCTTTCCCTTCATCTATTTGTGAAATGGTGGACAATGTAGAGGTGGAGGGGTGCCATATTTCCTGAAATTCAGAGCTGAAGATATGTGTATATTCTGGATAAGATTGAGGGTATTCAATGCATTAGGTATCATCCAAACACATGCTTAAAATCTGTTCTTTAGTTTTCTCTTGAACTCCTTTTACTTTCTTGAGTGTTAACAAGGGCTGAGTACAGTCCTCCTCCCCATAGGGATTCTCCAACCAGAAAGGAACTTTAGTGGTTGGTTGGGCATGAGAAAAGAGAATAATTTTTTTACTTTGTATCCCATTGGAGATTGTCATCTCTTCAGACCGACAACTAATAAATGCATCAACAGTGGCCAACCAAGGTCAACCAAGCACCACTGGATGTCCTCATTTGGAGGATTTAGGATGAATCACTAAGAAATCCACAGGGTACTCCCAAGAGGCCAAAGTGACTATTACATCATCTAGACTTCCTGTTGGACTGACAATTGATTTGTCTGCTAATTCCAGCAAAGTTTGTGTTGGTCTTAGGTGATTTAGTTGCATCGTTTTCATGGTGTCAATCAGCATAACATTTATTGATTCTCCTAGATCAATAAGTGTGTTTGGAAAAGAAACACAATTAATATCTATGGTCACCAATGGATTTCCTAGATCATTATATTTAGATGGAATTTCATATATAAATTCTAATAATTGTCCAACCACATGTATAATAGGAAGCTCCTTCCTCTTCCTCCCTGGATTTTTAATGCAAATATCCCTTACAATATTAGCATAAATAAGAATGTCCTTGATGGCTTGAAATAGGGGAATATTTACACATATGTTTCTAAGTTCAGTCTCTAGATCATGCACTAGAGGTACTCAGACTTCTTCACAAGTAGCCTTTCTAGATAAGGGGGAAGATTAGTTTTCTGAGGTATTTCTGATGGATGAGGAATGTGAGGAGGAATTTCCTGTTGTACATCAGTGTCTCTTTCTTCATCTGATTGGTTATCCATTTGTTTTTATTCTTCAAATGCTTGGTTATCTACTTGTTCTTCTTCTTGAATAACCACAGTAGGATTTGGTTTATTCAAAACCTTCCCTGATCTTAATTGAATTTCATAAAATGAAGTAGGAGTTATCACATAAGTGGGGAAGGTTTTTACTTCAAGATTTTTTACAGCTTGTGTAAGTCTATTGTTTGGATTAGGAATGGGTTGTGCAAGAATAGGGGTAGGCCAGGGAGGGTTTGGGATAGGTGCAACTTGCATTTGTTGCTTCAGATTTGGGTTCATAGGCAATGTAAGTTGTTGTTGCATATCTTGGTTCATAGGCAATGTAAGTTGTTGCTGCAGCTGTGGAGGTGGAGGGAGAGCAGGTGGATTAAATCCCAGTAGCAGCTGAGAGATATTGGAAGGGTATTGTGGGTAAGTGGGAAATATTGTTGGTTGAAAGGTAACATTCCCATATGCAGGTCCCCTCCATCCTTGTTGCCAAGGATGGATTTGTGGTTGTCGAGGTGACCATTGAGGGTAAGGCATTGGAGGTACCCATTTCTATTGTGAATATTGTGTGGTAGGATCTACAAACATATTAGGATTTTTCTGCCTCCATATCCTCTTAACGGGATATGATGTTTCTTGAGATTCTCCCTTAAGGATGGATTGTGTTAAGCCCTAATATTGGCTCATTACCCCTTAATTGGGGCATATTAGATTAGTAATGTTATTTTATTTATGTCGGCCTTAGGCCATTAGTTGTAATTATACCTCCTAGTCTCCTATATATACCAAGGAGACATCTTCATTTTGAATCATCTTGTACTTGAACATTTAAGTGGGGTAAAAGGAGGTTTCCCCCTTGAAGAGGCTTATTATCTGAAATTATCTCTTTTTCAAGGTGTTGAGTACTTTTCCTAAGGTTTTTCTATGCTATATTAATGTTTGGTTCTTAACATATGGTATTAGAGCTCAAGGTCTTGGGGTTTCACTGCTACATCTGAGACACCGTGGAATTTTTGCTATAACGTTTTTTCTACAACGTTTCAGAAGGAAATACTTGGAGGATATTTCATAGACGGATCAAGGTCTGTTGGGTTCAAAATTCATCTCCTGAGGCCTTATACATTTGGAGATACAACCTGTACAAGATAGGGTTTTGGAATCATCCTGAAATGAGTCATTGCGGAATTTTCGCTATAAAAAATTTTCTATAATGTTTCAGACCCTAAAATCTGGAGGACATTTATAGAAATTAGTAAGGTATTTGTGGTAAAAATTTCATCTTCTGGGTCATCTTAAATTTGTAGATACACCTTGTGTAAGATAGGGTATCTGACTAGTCCTATTGACTAGTCTCAAGAAGGTGTTCCAGGTAAAACAATCATAACTTCTTGCTAGAGTATCCAAATTGAGTGGGACTGGTTTCATTGGATTTTGAAAAGACTGTCGTATTTTTGATGTGAGTTTCAAAATTTGATATCAATTATTTTGTGCAGTACATGCTATACAAGTGAGATCTCCTGGAAAGGCAAAAAATCGGCAAGTTGTGAGGAGGTTACCGTAAATTCCACTTGGCACTTCCAATTTTGATCAGACCCGTGGCATTGCAGATAAGAAATGTCAGAGAACTACCTAAAAGAAAGTTTCATACCCAGAAGGGCTGCAACTTGGGAGATAGAATAGAATAAATATTGTCTAGCAGAACTGCCTCAAAATCAAGATTCAAAAGTGATACTTGGCCAACATGCCACCAAAAAAGGGACCTTCTACACCAAATAAGCCTCCAAAAAATCCTAATTGGACTCTT
>ML856341.1:0-25756 GCA_009831015.1 Picea engelmannii
CTGTTACTCTTCCTTCTCATGCGTTAGGCTTAGATAGATTCGAAAGAAATTCAGTGTCCATGATAAGCACTTTTCTGTCTAGGGTTAAGGTCAAGCCTTAGAGGTCGATCTACTTGTCCGCAGGCAGATTTTCCTACAACACATATTCTCCCAGATCCGATGTCTATCAGCTATCTTTTCTAGATTTGATGGCCTAGATCTCTCTCTTCTGCTACGCTCTCCTGTGCCACCTGGACGTGAACTTTAGCAATCCAGATATTCCTCTCCATCTCTGAATCAATGAAAACTGTAGCTCCCTCCTGAGATTTTGCTTCTTCCTCCTCCTTGGAAGATTTCCAAAGTATCAAAGGTCTCGACCTTTGTTTCTCTTATGAGCCTGCTACCTTAGTCTCACCTACGTTCTTGAAGATGCTTTCCCTCCTGATCTTCAGGACTGTGAAACCTTGATTGGTTTCCCTGACTTCCTGCACTTCTTGTAGCTATTTCTTTGTGCACAAAGGCACTGTCTCTCCTGAGCTTGGTTTTCCTTGAATCCTTAAAGGATTCCTACACACACGAAGGTGCTATCTATCCTGAGCTTCTTTGTTGCTCAGACATCTAAAGTCTCTGTTCCTTTCTCTCCTTGAAAGGATGGAAATGCCCTCTAGCGAATTCTTGCTCAAGCACTCCTTGCTGAGCCTGCAGGGTGTTCAGTAACCCTATGAAGGTATTCTTCCTTGGACACTTCTCTGTTCCAAAACTCAAAGGAGTTCTTTCATGTGCACTCTGCACATCCACTCAATTCCCACCTGGCAGAGTTTCCAGAATCCTCAGTGATTCTGATTTCCCTTTGAACTCACAGTAGAGTTCTTCTATGCATAATCTACACCCACTCAATGCCCTCCTGGTAGAGCTCTATAGAACGTTCAACAGTTCTGTCTTCTTCCTAAACTCAAGATAGAGTTCTCCTGTGCACTCTGTGCATATGCTCAATGCCCTCCTGATAGAACTCTACAGAACTCTTCAATGATTTTGTCTTCTACTGTGTCCTCCTCTACATAGTTCCTCCTCCAAGATGTTCAACAACCTTGAGGTTTCCCCCTTGAGACAATGACTTCGGCTGGTACGCCCTCCTGGCACGTCCTTGCCCAAATTCCATAGAATTCAAGAGTGCATCTATGCACTAGATTTTAGAACCCGCGGTGTTCTGTCACACCCTCTTGGCATGAATCCTCAAAGAACCCCAAACCTGAAATCAAAGAACCCACAGATAGCAGAATCTATATGTCCTTGAAAATTCGTACTAACACACATTCACAACATATAAAGAACACACGAAGACATTCATAAACACATAAAGCCACACAGAAACTCATGCAGGAAATCTTCTCTTTATATTAATATGAGATGGCCCCTTTACAATGTGGGTTGAGTTCATACTGCAACAGAGTCTTGGCTCTCCTCTCTTCTCTATCTGCACTACTCTCATAGACTCTCATGCAGAGCTCTCCTAACTACTTTTTTTTTTCAAAATAAGATCCAAGATCTTTTACATGAGAGGGATCTTTGAGCTCTTCCCTCCAAGTTACCTACTCTATTCAATTACATTGAATTACATTGAATGGGATATCTAGTCTGAATCGGAGCTAGATCCCAGCCTTACAACCATTTAAGGCTACTTCTACCTAACACCTACTCAAAGACATGGCTCTATGGCTCTACCAGCCTTAAATACATTTAATACAATTTCAAATTCAAAATGTGAGAGGACCGGTGCCTCTCTTCCTTGAATGCGCTCTTTGAATGTGCTGAGTGGGCTGGCTAGATGGCACGTGGCTGGCTTGGGAGCGATGCTCCTCCATTATACTCCTCTGCTGTGAAACATTCATGAGCTCCCCAGCACCATTGTTGAAATCCACCTAGATCCCAAACAGTCCTCTGGAGCTGTATCTCTTCTCCATCTCTCTATTTTTGTTGTTCCTTTGCTACTGCTTCCCTTGCAATCTCTCTGTTATTCATCTTCCCTCTGCTGATTTCAACATCGGCTTTTTGAGTTGTTTTATCTCCTTGTCTAGCTGCTCTAGTGGCTGGCTTTGTTCATGCAGTCTTCTCGGTTGCATTTCTTCTCTACAAATGGGCATATCATCATGATCCCCCATGCCATCTCCTCCACCTCTTGTGCTCTTAACTTGCCACTCTGTGGAAAATTCCAATTTTGCAATCTCATTACGGAGCTGCTGCTCAGCTTCTCCCGATGACAATGTTGTTGCTGCCAACTCTCCTGGTGGTGTATCTTTAGCTCTCTCTAGCTGCTCCTCAGACTAGAATTCACCTTCATCTGCTTCCAACCTGATATGTTGGATGTGCATGCCTTGCACCTTCACCCTTCTCTCCAGGGCTTCAAACTCTTGATACAGCTTAGAAAAATCTATGCTATCTGCTTCCCCTTCTTTTTCTCCTGCTGCAATCTTCAGTGCTGCAGTCATTTCATCTTCCTGGCTGAAATTTTTGAGCAATTATTCTGAAATCTCCTTTTCCTTTGATTGGGAAGCCTCTAATGTATGCTCCATTTCTGCGACAATCACAGCTGGTTGTCTTTCCCCTGTTGCTGCATCGACAACACACACGTTGGCCTTGACTAGGCTAAGTGGCAGGAATATCTCCATTTCTCCAATCATCAGAATGTTCTCTTGATCTTCCTTCCCTATCATCTTCTCTCAATATTCTAAACTCACCTCTGAGTTCATGAGACTTTCAGATAGTCTCATCTGCTCTCCCTTGCTCTCCTAGAAATATTGGATTTCTTCCCTGCTACTCTCTTGGAAATCTATGAAATCCTCGGATCTCATCTTATTTCCCTCCTGGCAATATGAATTTCTAGTCCTGAACTCTTGGAAGTCTATGAGATCCCATAGTGATATCATCTCATTTCCCTCCTTGCAATGTGAAATTCCCTTGTTGTCCTCCTGACATTCTATGAGATCTCACAACGACCTCATTTCATCACCCTCTTGGCAATTGGGAATATTTGTTCTGCCCTCCTGGTAGTTTATGAGATCATCTAGTGATCTCAGTTCATCCTCAACATCACTAAGATTTCTCCCAGCCTTTGGCTCACATACATGAACCATATCCTCTTCATCTCTGAGGCTTTTAGCATGCCTCAACCATCTCTTTAACAACCTCCGTTGTCTTCTAGCCACCAATTCCCTGACTGGCCAATTTACCTTCATCTTCATGGGCCATTCATACACCCAATGTGATATTGCATCCTGCTGCATATGCAATGCAAGTTCCTCCATCCTTTCCCTTAACTTAGAGAGCTCCTTATCCACTGCATTCTTGCTTGGCTGCTGGCAATTCTTCTTTCCACCTCATCTATGGCATTCAGTAGCCATTTTCCTGCCTTTTGTCTGCCCTCCTAGAAAACCTGCTGCCACCCTGCAATCCTAAGTGCTTCCGATGTCCCCTACAATCCTCTGACTATTGTGTACCTGCAACAATCACCACAAAGTCTCAATACTTTGCCTTCCCTATACCTCTGCCTGGGATATACAAATAGAGTCAGGCTCTGATACCAAACTAGTGCAGACCCCAACCCTCGGGCCAAGATCCACGCAGGGGATCGTTCAAATATCCTTGAGCTGAAGTGGCTCCTTTGATTCCCTCTAGAACCTTCAACAAATCCACAAGTCCTTCAGAAAATCCACCTGTGTGAATAAGCACTACGCACAAGATTCACCCTCACACGACCACAACTGGCCTTGGCACAAGCAACTTTCGCAACTTTGCAATTCACGAGTTCGTGAGTCGAAGACCCTTGACTCTTTTTTTCCAACCTCTCGATACCAAAGATGACGATACGGGTATATCCCCTTCTCTCTAGTGCTTCTACAAGCGACCACCGGCTAGGGCTAACAACTAGCACCTCTCGCAACTTTGCAGCTTCGCCAGTTGAAGGATTAAGCCTTCCTGCTCCTCTTTCGTGAATCCACGAGACGCGATAAGTCAGCGATGGGTTGAATCCCCTTTCACACTTCTCACAATTCACAATATTGCGAGTTGGGGTGGTGAGCTCTCGTGCTCTCCTCTAGAGAATCTTCGAAGTGCGATAAGTCAACAGGATGTTGACTCCTTCCCAAGTGACGAGTGTCCAGCTATCAACCACACGGTCCCCACCTGATGGTTGTGATGTGTTCACATGAGCCTCGACACTCAGCACTTTGTGACTTCAGTGATCAAAGTGTAGCTCCTTCACCTCTCGAACCTATGATACACGATCTGACAAAATGCCAGATCTCACGACTCTCCTTCCTCCTTGATCAACAGTTCAAATTGCATCGCGATCTCGCGACTCAAAACTTTGTAGATAAATGGCCTCCGCCTCCCAGCTCACGATACCCGAATCCCTGAGATATGAGGATCTTGTGACACGCGTCCTCCTGGATGGACAGCTCTGATGTGTTCAGGACTTCGTGATTCCTCTCCTCTCCACTTATGAGATTAAATCTTATGCAACTCCTCCCAGATCCAATGTCTATTAGCTATCTGTTCTAGATCTGATGGCCCAGATCTCTCTCTTTCACTGCGCTCTCCTATGTCGCCTGGACGTGAACTTCAATGGTCCAGATCTTCCTCTCCAGCTCCGAATCAACAACAACTGTAGCTCCCTCCTGAGCTTTCGCTTCTTCCTCCTCCTTGGAATATTTCCAAAGTATCAAAGGTCTTGGCCTTTGTTTCTCTTGCGAGCTTGCTACCTTAGTCTCATCTGCATTCTTGAATATGATTTCCCTCCTAAGCTTCGAGACTGTGAAACCTTGAAGGGTTTCCCTGACTTCCTACACTTCTTGCAGCTATTTCTCTATGCACAAAGGCACTGTCCCTCCTTATCTTAGTTTTACTTGAATCCTTAAAGGATTATTGCACACACAAAGGTGCTATCCATCCTGAGCTTCTCTGTTGCTCAGACCTCTAAAGTCTATGTCCCTTTCTCTCCTTGAAAGGATGGAAATTCCCTCTGGCTACTTCCTGATCAGTCACTCCTTGATGAGCCTGTAGGGTGTTCAACAACCCTATGAAGGTCTTCTTCCTTGGACACTTCTCTATTCCATAACTCAAAGGAGTTATTTCATGTGCACTCTACACATCCACTCAATGCCCACCTGGCAGAGTTTCCAGAATCCTCAGTGATTCTGATTTCCCTTTGAACTCACATTAGAGTTCTTTTGTGCACAATCTACACCCACTCAATGCCCTCCTAGCAGAGCTCTATAGAATGTTCAATAGTTTTGTCTTCTTCCTAAACTCAAGATAGAGTTCTCTTGTGCACTCTGTGCATATGCTCAATTCCCTCCTGGCAGAACTCTACAGGACCCCTCAGTGATTATGTCCTCTATTGTGTCCTCCTCTACATAGTTCCTCCTCCAAGGTGTTCAGCAACCTTGAGGTTTCCCCCTTGAGCCAATGACTTCGGCTGGTACACCCTCCTGGCACGTCCTTTCCCAAATTCCGCAGAATTCAGGAGTGCATCTATGCACTGGCTTTTAGAACCCGCAGTGTTCTGTCACACCCTCTTGGCATGAAGCCTCAAAGAACCCCAAACCTGAAATAAAAGAACCCACAAATAGCAGAATCTATCTGTCCCTGCAATTACCTACTAACACATTCACAACATATAAAGAACACACGAAGACATTCATAAACACATAAATCCACACAGAAACTCATGCAGGAAATCTTCTCTTTATATTAATATGAGATGCCCCCTTTACAATGTGGGTTGAGTTTGGACTGCAATAGATTCTCAACTCTCCTCTCTTCTCTATTTGTGCTACTCTCACAGACTCTCACGCAGAGCCCTCCTAACTAGTTTTTTTTTTCAAAATAAGATCCAAGATCTTTTACATGAGAGGGCTCTTTGAGCTCTTCCCTCCAAGCTACCTACTCTATTCAATTACATTGAATTACATTGAATGGGATGTCTAGTCTGAATCAGAGCTAGATCCCAGCCTTACAACCATTTAAGGCTACTTCTAACTAACACCTTCTCAAGGGCATGGCTCTATGGCTCTACCAGCCTTACATACATTTAATACAATTTCAAATTCAAAATGTGAGAGGACTGGTGTCTCTCTTCCTTGAATGCTCTCTTTGAATGTGTTGAGTGGGCTAGATGGTTGGCGCACAGCTGGCTTGGGAGTGATGCTCCTGCATCACATAACAATCATTATGATCTATTATTCAGTGAACCAAAATGTTACATCTATCATAACTATGGACATAAAGCTGCAGATTGTCGCTTAAGGAATTTTAAGCCAGATTCGAATCCTACTGCTGAAAATTTCAAGATTTGGAAGAAGAAAGAAGATGAAAAGTGTAGACTAGTGTTATCAGCCCAAAGACAAAATAATCCCTAGTATATTGATAGTGGATGTTCCAAACATATGACTGGAGACAAAAGTAAGTTTCTAACTCTAAGTGAAAGCAAATCAGGGAATGTAACTTTTGGAAATGATGCACCAGGAAAAATAAAAGGTAAAGGAATAGTAAGTTTGAGTAATGGAAAAGGGAAATATCAAGATGTGTTGTTTGTAGAAGGTCTGAAACATAATTTTCTTAGTGTCAGTCAAGTCTTTGACCGAGTATGTGAAGTTATTTTTACTTCTAAAGATTGTAGAATAAAATCTGTGAATTCAGGACAACTAGTTGCAAAATGGATAAGAACAAAACACAATGTCTATGTGTTAAAAGAAGAAAAAGAAGAATGCCACTTAAGCAAGTATAATAAAGTTGGCTATGGAATAGGAAACTTGGACACTTAAATTTTGATCATATAATCAAGCTCAAAAATAGTGGGGCAGTAAAGGATTTTCCAAAGATATCAAAGCCATATGATTATGTTTGTAAACCATGCCAGATAGGAAATCTTACTCTGACACAGTTCAAATCTAAAAACTTTCCTTCAATAGAAAAACCTCTCCAGTTAGTACATATGGATTTATGTGGACCATCAAGGAAAGAAGGTATAGGAAAAGAAAATTATTTTATGTTGATTATTGATGATTATTCTAGACTAACATGGGTTGCCTTTTTGAAGGAAAAATCTGAAGCATTTGAAAAATTCAAAGTGTTGAAGGCTCTAACTGAGAATCAAACAGGAAAAAGATTGAAAGCAGTAAGGTCTGATAGAGGAGGAGAGTTTATCTCATGGAACTTCAAAGAGTTATGTGATAAACATGGAATCAAAAGAGAGTACACAATTCCAAGGACTCCACAGCAAAATGGAGTTGTTGAGAGGCAGAATAGATCAGTATAGAAAATGGCAAGATCAATTATGAATGAAAGGAACATACCTCATACATATTGGGTAGAATAAATTCATATAGTTGTTCATATCCTTAACAAAGCACATCTCAGACCACACAGTGACAAGACTCCTTATGAAATATGGTTTGGAAGACCTGCTTCAATCAAGCATTTTAAAGTCTTTGGGAGTAAATGTTATATTAAGAATAATGATGAAAATATTGGCAAATATGATGACAGGTCTGATGAAGGTATCTTCTTAGGTTATGCTACAAATAGTAAAGGGTTCAGATGTTACAATAAGAGGCTGCATAAACTAGTTGATTGTATAGACATAAAATTTGATGAAGAAATCTTGGTCATAAATTTAAGCAGTGTTAAACCAAGCACATAAGATATAGTTGAAGATGAATATGAATAGGTCCAAGGATCAGAAAGAGAAGAATCTGAATGAGATGAAGATACAAATACTCAGGCTGACATAAATCAACAAAAAGAAACAAACTCACCTCTCAGAACTGTTAGAAAGAACCATCCTGAAAATAAGATAATTGGAGATATAAATAAAGGAGTTCAGACAAGAAGGAAATTGATTAAAGACTCAGAACGATATCATGTTTCCATTTTATCTATGACTGAACCTAAAAATTTTGATGAAGCCAGCCAACATGATGATTGGATTAGAGCTATGAATGAATATATTGACCCGATTGAGAAGAACAATACTTGGGAGCTTGTTCCTAGACCTGAAGACAAGAATGTAATAGGTTCCAAGTGGGTGTTCAAAAATAAAATGAATGAAAAAGGACAAGTTGTTAGAAATAAAGCCAAATTGGTCTGTAAAGGGTATGCACAAGTTGAAGGTCGAGACTTTGATGAAATTTTTGCACCAGTGGAAAGATTGGAAGCCATCAGAATGTTTCTTGCATATTCATGTCATAAGAACTTTAAAGTGTATCAGATGGATGTTAAATCAACATTTCTTAATGGAGATCTAAAGGAAGAAGTATATATGGAGAAACCTGAAGGATTCTCATTGACAGATAACCCTGATTATGTATGCAAGCTGAAGAAGGATTTATATGGACTGAAACAAGCACCACGAGCTTGGTATTATAGACTGGGCAAATTTTTACAAGACAAAGGATTCAAGAAAGGTAATGTTGATAGCAATCTCTACATAAAAACTAAAGGTGATGATTTACTAGTTGTTTTGATTTATGTAGATGACATTATTTTTGGCTGTAATAATGATTCCTCTATTCAGTGGTTTGATAACTCTATGCAAATAGAGTTTGATATGTCCATGATAGGATAATTGTCATATTTTCTTGGCTTACAAGTAAAACAGAGTTCTACAGGAATTTTTATCTCTCAAGAAAAATATTTGAAAGAGATGTTGAAGAAATTTCATATGGAAGATTCTTCTCCTGTTAGTACACCTATGGTGGTTGGTTGCAAGCTCAGTAAAGATGAAATTTCACCCGATGTTGATCAAAGGACATACAGATCAATGATAGGTAGCCTTCTATACATCACATCATCCCGTCCTAATATAATGCAAGTTGTTGGAATGGTAGGTTGTTATCAGTCAGCTCCTAAACAAAGTCACTTGGTAGTTGTCACAAGGATATTCAAATACTTGAAGGGAACAATGAATTATGGTATGTGGTGTAATGCCCCCAGCCATCAACCCCATGGTTGAGCCAATGCTACTATGCATCAAAAACACTTCTATAACACAGTATGCATTCTAATGAACTTAAAACTCTTAATTACAGTTAAACATAGAATTACTGCTAGCATTTCAAAGTTAATGGAAATAACAATAATTCATATGCACAATAGAATACATGATAACATTGCAAGAATCATGGGTATGCAATTTAGTTAATTACAGAATTACAAAACATAGTGACACTTATCTTTGAAACTGTCACACACCACCAACTGCGTGTAGACCTTCCATGAAACTCCTAGCCTTAGACTACACTGCTCATCACTCTTAGCAGTAGTTCACCCCCAAGCTGGGACTAAGCTCCACCAGGTAAGGAATCCTAGGATAGGTAAGGTTTACAGGAAGAATACACATAAAAGAAGGAGGATTCTCTCCCAGGAACCATTTATGCCCACTTCCCACAGACTCTCCTTCCCCACATGCATGTCCCACCCTAGGAGTATACACCTTCACTCTCACCTAGACAGCCCTTCGGCTCCTAACCTCCCTTGCCTTGGGCTTCAGCAATAGATCGGACCAGAAATCTCTGAGCTCTGTGGCAGCTACAGGGTTCCTTCCAGGAGCTCTCTCCTTCCTCTGCGCACTCTCTCACCTTGAGAGAGTTTCTCATAGGCTTGGTAAAACAAAGAAAACAAAACAAGAAGGCTCAGCAATGAACATACAGCAACAGCAAACTAAACCCAACCAAGAACTGTGTGGATGCCATAGTCAGCTGGGACAACAAACACAGGTTTATTTGGTAGAATTTGCTGTGTTTATTTGGTAGTCTTCCCATTTCGATGGTTTATCCATCACATACATTCTCAGTATGTCTTCTATCACTCGATTCACCCACTCTGTCTATCCATCTGACTCGGGATGATAGGCTATACTGAAATTCAGATTTATTCTGAATCACTTGAATAACCCTTTCCAGAAATTCGAGGTGAATTTCGGCTCTCTATCGGACACAATTGTTTTAGGAATTTCGTGCAATCGTGCCACCTCCTTCATGAAAAACAACATTTGTTGCCTTGTGAGTAGCTTTCACTGGAATAAAATGGGCAGATTTTGTAATCTTTTCCACCACAACCATGATCGAATCATGATGCTTGCCTGTTCTGGGAAATCCTATAATAAATTCCATCGTTACTACTTCCCACTTCCACTCAGGAATGGGTAAGGGTTGCAGCAACCCTGTTGGGTGCCTATGCTCAGCTTTAACTTTCTGGCACTCCATACATCTGGCGATGTATTCTGCAATATCTTTCTTCATACCTAGCCAAAAGTAATGGCTCTTGACCGCTGCCATGTTTTTCTAATATCTAGGGTGCCCTGCATAAGGCACATTATGCATCTCCTGCAGAATTATCTGTTTCAAGTCCTGGACATTGGGTAAAAGATTTTTTTTCTTGTGTAGTAGTATTCCATCTAATCCCAATTTATAAATATCCACCTTCTGTGGCATCTTACCCTACTGTAGCTTTGCTACCAATTCTTCGTATTGCAGATCTGCATTTGCAGCCTCCATAATTATTCTTTTAATATCAGTCTGATACATGCTAATGACTGTAGCATGTAGTTCATGCACCCTCCTACTGAGTGCATCAGCCACTTTATTCTCCTTCCCTTTGATATTCTTGATATAAAAGTCGTATTCACATAGAAATTCCAGCCACCTACTTTGACTAGCATTTAAGGTTGGCTGATCAAACAAATATTTCAAACTGTTATGGTCTATTTTAAGCTTGAACCTCCTTCGCATGAGGTAATGCCTCCATTTATTTAGAGTTTGAATGATGGTTGCCAACTCCAAATCATGAGTTGTGTAGTTCTTTTTGTGCTCTTTCAACTTCCTAGATTCATAACAAATTACAAATCCATTTTGACTAAGGACTCCTCCCAGTCCTTCTTTACATGCATCAGTGCACAACAAAAAATATTCATTTGGGTCTGCAATTCTCAAGATTGGAGCATTGGTTAACAATTTCTTCAATCGTTGAAAGATTTTCTCACAATATTCTATCCACTGAAACTTTTTCTCTTTCCTTTGCAAGGAAGTGATAGGGTGAGCTATCCTCAAGAACCCTGTGATGAACCTTCTGTAATAACCAACTAGACCCATAAAGGATCTGACTTCCATCACATTCTTTGGCACTGACCATTCTCTGATGGCCTCAATATTCTTAGGGTCTACAGCTATCCCATCCTTCGAGATAATATGCCCCAAGTAATGGATCTGTTCCTGATAAAATGAGCATTTGCTCAACTTGGCATACAACTGGTGCTCTCTTAGCACTTGCAGCACCATCCTTAGATGTCGATCATGTTCTTCTTCCGACTTGGAATAAACCAAGATGTCATCCAGGAAGACTATAACAAACTTGTCTAGATAGTCCCTAAATACTCCATTCATCAATCACATAAAAACAACGAGTGCATTTGACAGTCCAAACGGCACCACTGTGAACTCGTAATGACCATACCTTGTTATAAAGGTGGTCTCGCTGATGTCTTCATCCTTTATTCTCACCTGGTGACATCTTGATCTTATATCTATCTTCAAAAAGATATTTCATCCTTCAACTGATCGAAAAGATCGTTGATCCTCGGCAGAGAATACTTGTTCTTGATAGTTACTTTGTTCAACTGTCTGAAATCAATGCATAGCCTCAATGTCCCATCCTTCTTCTTCACGAACAGGACCGGGGCACCCCAAGGTGACATGCTTGGGAGAATGTACCCCTTCTTTAGAAGCTCTTCAAGATGCAATTGCAACTCTTTCAGCTCTGGCATACTCATTCTATAAGGAGCTTTTGACACTGGAGCTACTCTAGGCATCAAATTTATAGAGAAATCGATATCTCTCTTTGGAGGTAGTCCAGGTACCTCTTGAAATACATCTTCAAACTCTATTAGTACTGCATGGTCTCCAATATTTGAGACTTCATATTTGGATGATTCCTCCACATGAGCTGCAAACAATTGACAACCTTTCATGTAGCACTTTTTCAGATGCATTATTGAAATTTCTCTAACAACCACAGCTCTAGGAATTCCTTGGACTGTTTTCCGATCCCCTCCTCATCTAAGCAAGTGAATGCATTATTACAAAAATCCAAGATGGCATGGTTCCGGTCCAAACAGTCCATCCCAATTAGACAGTCATAAGAGCCTAATGGCAGAATGTTCAATTCAGCCTTCATGCTTAGTCCATTCATGTCCATAGGACAGTACTTGAATAAATCTGTGACTTTCCTCTTGGTTCCTGTAGCTAGTTGCACTAACCAAGACTTTTCATGTTTGTTTTTTGACAAATGAAAACTTTCCACCACTCTAGGATCTATATAACTATGGCTATCCCCTGAGTCAATTAAAATAGTAAATGGTTGGTTGTTAATCATACCTTCCACTTCAATCATGTGAGATTGAAATTCATCTTGCTTGTTGTCCAGGGTTGCGTAGATCCTTGGCATTCTACTACCCATATCCTCCACTATTTAAGCTTGTTGAACATTGTGGATGGATCTCACTTTATCATTTTTGTGGGGGAAATCTCTGTACCTATGGTTTCCTTTACAACCCCAACACTCCATAGGTGGCAGTCTTGGCATTTGCCCACCCACTTCATCCTTCCTAGGCTCTCTAAAAGATGGTTGTCCCTGAGAACTATTTCTGAAAAAGGGAGGCTTGTTTCCCTTCTACCTCTGCTCTTTCCTGAACTTCTTCTAATCATCCCAAGCCTTCCGAAAAGTAGGTTTTTCTCTTTGTTTCTCATGCAAGCATTTCTCCCTTCTTATTGTTTCTTCCATAGTCATAAAATCATCATACTAAATCTTTTCACCAATGGCAGGTGGCAGTCCACCTAGATACCTCTAAATCTTGACAGCCTCATCTTTGATGAATGGAACATACTTCAATAATTCTAAAAACCTTCATTTGTATTCATCAATGGTCATGTTGCCCAGCTTGAGTTCAAATAACTCCTTCATCTTTCTGACATAATATCTTTTAGTTAAGTACTTCCTCTCTAAATACCTCTTGAATTCCTTCCATGTGATGTCTTTTTCTCTGATGTGTTGCACCTGCACCAATTGATCCCACCACATGGATGCCTTTTCGTTCAGTTGATACATGGAAATCCTACCCTCTGCATGAGAGGAATAATTCTACAATTGAAAGTATTTCCTCATACCAAGTAACCAAGTTTTATCATCTTCCTCCTTCTTATGCTCTCCATCAAACATTGGAGGCTTGATCTTGTTCATTTCCCCCTTCAATTCATCCATTCTAGATCTCCTGTGATTTCGGGTAGGGGATGAGCTAGAATTATTGTGTGCTTCCTTATAAGAATTCTTTGGGGAGTGATGATGATGTCTGCTACCACTCCTCGATCTTATTTTTCTCTCAGGGGTCCTGTGACTCTCTGTTTTGCTTGTGTCACTCTTCTTTTCCAATTTCCTTTCTATTATTTCCAGGCTCTTCAACATCTTTAAGTTGAATTCACCCTATTGATCCCTGACCCTGATGAGATTTCGGCTATCAATGCGACAAGCTTGGGCAAATTTCTACACTCTTTCAATGATTTTCATCATATTCCCTTCCTTATCCAATTCTCTTCCATGCCCATTGGAGTTCGATCCTTCGACTCCCAAATCGACATCTCTTCCTTCTCTTTCATTCTCTGAATTGGAGACAATCCACACCTCTTCCATTTCTATACTCGACGTTGATTCATGGTTGTCCTGGCACTCATTGAACTCTGCACACACAACGTGCAGTCAACCGAAGTTTGTCATGCCTTAAACCCTTAATAAAACTACAACATTCATAAACCAACGCGAATAAGAAAACATTTCAATTCCACAAATTTTCTGAGCTTTGTTTGGCTTTGCAATTTTCGGGCAATAACCCCCATTTTCTTAGTCCCCAACCCATGCATCCATGGGCCATGATCAAACGCTAAACTTCTAGGTGATACAAGGCTCTCCAAACGAAACTTCGGGTTTCAGGATTTCGGGCTTTGGGGTTTTGGGTTTCAGGGTTTTGGTCCCAAAGGTTCTCGCACTTTCTTCCCTCTCCAAATCCCGACTCCCAAACTTCCAACCTCTCCCCCTAGGCCCATAGCACAGCTATCACCAAACAAGGTAGTGACACATGGTGTCCTTAAGAAGGTCCACATCACTTCTAGTGACGTCATAGGGTCCCACCACTTTCAAATTTTTTTTTGGAGTTTCGGGCATTGGGAGTTCGTGCATCCACACATTTCAAACTTCTGTTTGCCGAAATTCCAAAATTATTGTCTATTCATCTACTTGATCCAATGGTCAATTTCCTCCTACGATCAACGGTGTAGATCGTTTCAGGATTTCAGGGTTTCAGGTTTCAGAGGTGTTCACCTCTCCTCACTTCCCATCTCCTGAATTTGCAAAATACGAAAGGTTCTCGCGACTAACTCGAGTGTGACTCCACCAGATCTAATGATCGATCCGTCCTCCCATATCTACGATGTAGATCTTCTTGTGTTTTCGGGTTTCTGTGTCTCAGCGCTCCCCACTTTTTTTCCCGACAGCTGAACTCCCGAAAGGCTTCTCGAATATCCTTCCGACACCTTCTCTAGATCTAATGGTCATAAGGGATATCCTTTCCTCCCGATCAGATCCAATGGCTCCAACACTCCATGTGTTGATCTCTCTCTCTCCCTGTGTCCATATACCACACTGGTTGTGGGTTCTATAATACCGCTACACCTCCTGAGCTCTGTAACACAACCAAGTGACTCCTTGGCACTCAGGAACATTCAAAGGTCCAAAAATTAGTTCTTCCAAACATGATTCCCACTTGAAATTTGGGTCCAATGACCACTTATCCAGCCCATTCAGGTTCAGTGTTGTAAACCACGCTCTGATACCATATTGTAACACCCCTGGCCATCAACCCCATGTTCGAGCCAATGCTACTATGCATCAAAAACACTTCTGTAACACATTATACATTCTAATGAACTTAAAACACTTAATTATAGTTAAACACTAAATGACTGCTAGCGTTTCAGAGTTAATGGAAATAACAATAAGTCATATGCATAATAGAATATGTGATAACATTGCAAGAATCACAGGTATGCAATTTAGTTAATTACAGAATTAAAAAACATAGTGACACTTATCTTTGAAACTGTCACACACCACCAACTGCGTGTAGACCTTCCACAAACCTCCCAGCCTTAGGCCACGCTGCTCATTACTCTCAGCAGTAGGTCACCCCCGAGCTAGGACTAAGCTCCACTAGGTAAGGAATCTTAGTCTAGGTAAGGTTTATAGGAAGAATACACGTAAAAGAAGGAGGATTCTCTCCCAGGAACCACTTATGCCCACTGCCCACAGACTCTCCTTCCCCACATGCCTATCCCACCCCAAGAGTATACACCTTCAATGTCACCTAGACAGTCCTTCAGTTGCTAACCTCCCTTGCCTTAGGCTTTAGCAACAGACCAGACCAGAAATATCTGAGCTCTGTGGCAGCTACAAGGTTCCTTCCAGGAGCTCTCTCCTTCCTCCACGCACTCTCTCACCTGGAGAGAGTCTCTCACAGACTTGGTAAAACCTGCCTCTTCAACAAAAATCACCTCCCTCACCTGGAGAGAGGTTACACACATGCCAGACAATCAGTTTCCATAATCTCATTCCTATACAAAGAAAAAAAAAAAACAAGGCTCAGCAACGAACATACAGTAGCAGCAAACCACACCCAGCCAAGAACTATGTGACCACCACAATCAACTAGGACAAAAAACACGGGTTTCCCAAAACAGGTGACAGACAGACACTTCAGCACAACAAGGCTCAACAATTACGAGACACTTTGGTTTTCTCAACCAGTAACACATGATGACTTCTTGGTTTTGGTTTTGGGAATGTGTAAGGGTACACAGAGATTCAAAAATAGACTTCACATGGTTCTGGTGATTTATCTGAGTACAAACACCAGACAGAGGTTGCTCATGGAAACCCGCCAGTTTCGACGGAGGATCGAGAACAAACTCCCCAACTTAGGTGATGGATGGAGGAATGCTCGATGAACCCACTCAGACGCAACCATCCATGGAATGGGAAGTGAACCCCCAACATGGATCACTTCCTGGGTTAAATTTCATGCTCTTAGGCTGACACACATCACCCATGAGGTTGCATGCGCTTCATCAACTGGTGTGCACTTTTAGGCATGCATTCCCCCTTCCTAGGATTTGGGATCAAGGAAACACGTTTCACACATCATTTTTAGAATAATAATTTAATATTATTCTCAAGGGTTTAAGGTCCTACCTCTCAGTCCCCTCTCCCTTACCCAGGCTTTGTGGATGCCTAGTCCCCCATCACTCATTCATCTTGGTTGGTCCACACATATAGATGTTTTGTATTAATACTGTGCATAATTACATGTACAAAAATCAGGCTCCTGGCCTTCAACACTTAGGCTCCCTTGCCTAATAACACATAATCCCACCAGCTTATATAAACTTGGCTCACTAGCCTATAAAACATAATTACAATTCATAATGCAAGCTATATACTTCATAGACATGATTTACTATAGGGCTCGGCCTTGGGGAAATTACATGTGGTATCCCAGAAATCAGAATTTTCAGTTAACTGCTTATTCAGATGCAGATTGGGAAAATTGTGTCGATGAGAGAAAGAGAACCAGTGGAAGTGCCTTCTTCCTGTGTGACTCATTGGTAGCATGGATTAGTAAGAAGCAGGGATCTATTTCCTTATCAACTACAAAGGCAGAGTACATTGCTACTACTACTTGTTGCACTCAGATTTTATGGATGATTCAAACTCTTACAGATTTGAAGGTAAATTATACTGATCCGATTACAATTCACTGTGATAATACTAGTGCCATTAATGTCTCCAAGAATCCTATTCTTCATTCCAAGGTTAAGCATATCCAAATAAAATATTATTTTCTCAGAGAACAAGTTACAAACAGAGTCATTCAACTGAATTATATTCCTTCCACAAAACAGATAGTTGATATCTTTACTAAATCATTAGCAGTGACCCCTTTTGTATATCTTTGTCAAACGTTGGGGGTTATAACTTATTTCATCTAATCTGTTAACCTAGTCAGGGGGAGTACTTATTGAATATATGTTGTATTTCTAAGCTACTCATAGTTGACAAGGGGAGTATGTACTACAACAGCTCAGGGGAAGCATGTTTCTTCTTTGACATTGATGTCAAAGGGGGAGAAAGTGTTGGCATGTATTTTAAGGATGCTACAGTGGTATAATTGGATGTTCTTCAAGGGGTTTCAAGGGGTTGCCATCAATGCCAAAGGGGGATATTGTTGGCATGTTTTTTAGACAAAGGCAGAGTATGCATGATTATCATTGATGGCAAATATCACGATCAATATCACAACGACAATGATAGAATGGAAAGATAAATAGTGTAAGCTCAGAAGGAGGAGTAACAGTGATCGTTGGATCCCATTCAGAATTCTCAATGACTGTCATTTTCGAATTAAGACTGGAGGATCTCACAAAAGAGGAGAATAGATCTCAGGCATTAGATCTGAGTGCGAAGACCAACCATCGTCGGATCCAGAAGAAGGAGCATGATCTTTAAGTACAAGATGAAGTTGTCTTAGAAAGTCCTGAAAGCAGGAGGACCGTTGATCCAAGAAGGACACGTGGAAAATAGTCAGAGCACGTCAAAGGTTTCATTTCGGAGTTTCACAAATCGAGAAATCCAAAGGAAAGAGGTTCTCTAACCACTTGAACTCGCGATATGCGAAATATCGATAACAATCTTGATCGTTGGAGTCTTAGGACATGTGGCAAGCGATTGGAATTTCACTGACTTGCACATTGGAGGAGTCAACGGAGAATGGTGTGGGAACTTGAAATATGCGATATCCCGAAATGATCCGAGAAGTCGGATTGAGGGTTGATCTGAACCCTTGGATTGAGGTATGTTGTGGAACGTTGGATGCAGAGGACACATGGTGAGCGATTGGCATCTCGCTGACTAGAAAGTCAAAGTAAGGAAATCCTATAACCTTCCAACTCGCGATATGTGAAATCGTGATAAAGACTGGCCCATGGTCATAGACAAGGTCACATCGTCGAAGGCTTAAGGGAAGGGCCTAATTTCTAAGCTCCATTTCAGGGATTGCAACTTGGAGTGTTGAGACCCTTCATCACAGGAATCCCAAAATGCGAGATCGCGATGAGATCTGGACCATCATATCATTGGAGATCTCGACCGTTGATCAGGCTCAATGAAGTTCATAAGTTCACGAAATGTGAAACACCTTTTGCTGTAGGCTGTGGTCACCGCCAGTGGTCATGTGAGAGGGAGGAGCTAGCGGAGCTAAGATCCATTTCGGGGATCGCAACATGGACCGTCGAGACCCTTCGACACAGGATTTCCAAAATGCAAAATGCAAAACACATCTTAATTAGGCCCATGGTCATAGTGGGCATATGGGATAAATGCAAGACCTTGTGGATTTAATCCAATGGTGCTAGTTATTTGAGCATCTAATCGAAGGGATACTGTTGATCTTTACGATTAATTATTCAGTCACGATTCAGTTAGCAAAACCGAATCATGGTTCTTGGAAGGTTGGTGATTAAGTAGCTAAAGCATTGTTGTCCCAGGTATTTGAGGTGTAACTACAGTTGTGTGAAGTGCATAAAAGAAAGATGGAATGACTATGAATCATTGGTTGTTCTGAATGAAAAATGAGTTGAAATGTAAGAAAGGGAAAATTATAGTATGCGCAGTGTGAGACCGACAGTATGCGTAGTGTGAGATAAAACTCAGAGATGAGTAACAGATGAGGAATAGATAGAAGCAAGAGCAAAATTGCAGAACAGCATGAAGCAGAGCAGAATTGTAGAACAGATAGAAGCATAGAAGAATTTCAGGACAGAAGAGAAGTGGTAAGAATTGAAACACCTACGTTGTTGGTTATTCAATCATTTTACTTATAATCAGGGAGGTAGGGTGGTGTTAGGGAGGACTGTGGTCCTCTGATATTCGAGTTGGTGCTTGAATATTGGGAGTTGTAGCTTCCATCTAGTTGTGGCTAGAAAACATGGTGGCAGGGTGGTGCTTGGGAAAACACAAAGTTTTATGTATGCAAGTTGGTGCTTGTATAAGTGGAAGTAGGTGCTTCCATTCAGTCGGTGCTGGAACACTCAGGGAGTTGGTTCTTCCTTCTAGTTGGTGCTAGAGAAACCAAAGAGTTGGTGCTCTCAACAAGTTGGATCTTGTAAAATAGAGGTAGTATCCTCACTTTGAGTTGGTGCTCAAACATAGATGATGTACAGAACTTAAAAGGGTGCCTATCATTTCGAAGAAGAAGAGGTTTTCTCCCTTTATGGGTTTCCTCATGAAAATATGTCTCTGTGTATATCTTATGTGTGATTGATGCTCATTATTTATGTTGTTCATATGATGTATAATATTGATGGTCACTTGATGAAAGATTAAAAATGGTTTAATAGATTTAAAAGTGTTTAAGAACAGTAACAACTGATTCACCCCCCCTCTCAGTTGTCTTAGTAATTTCAACATAGCTCCCCTTTTTAGTTGACTTGCGAGCTTGACTTCGTGTGACCATTGGATTTGAGGGTACATGTTTTTTCTTCTTCTTTCCGACTTCCATCCATTCTTCATTTGTCGATGTTGGGGCATTTGAGATGCCTATGATTCTTAAATTGTCTTGATGTGAAACTTCTTGCTTTTCCTGAACCGAACTCTCAGCTACCTTAGCTTGAACTGATAATGCTTCAGCATCGATAGCCTCATCTTCCCAACTTTCCAGAAGGATGAAATTGGGGTGAGCCTACCTAACCTTTCCCAAATCTGGAGAATCCAAAGCCTCTTTTTTTGTGAGCTTCCAAGGTGTTTCTTGCTGCATTTTGAGGTGCTTGGTGATCTCTGGTGTGACATTGAGATCTTATATTTCATATTTTGAGCCATCCAAAGCAGGGTTTAGAACTGGAGAGTCCCCAATGGAGGGAGTGAAGATAGCTTGATCCTCTTTTGTCCCCACCATGGTAGGGTCATCAATTAAATAAACATCATTGGATATAAGTTGATGATCAATGTGGGATCCAACCCACCAGGTTGATTTTATTTGTTTTCAAGTTTTCGTAGGGCCCGTGGGACATTGGGCTACAAAATGTCCCATGGAATAAAAATCTTGGCACCGTCAAGATATTTTTTCATAATCCATATTTTGAGTCCACGAGTAATTATTCCCCGTCAAAATGATTTCGGTCGGAAACCCTTTGCTGAAATCCATTTCTACATAGATCTGAGCATATGTGCAAATGTTGTATTTTTCTATTTTAGGACATCTGAAATGGAACCTACCTAAAGCATTCATGATGGAACCAAGAGAAGATAAGCCCCAAATATGCAAGGGCAAGTTTGGGAGCTGAACCCAAAAAGGGGTTGAAGACAACAAGTCTTTTGAAGGATCAAAAGAGGGAGACCAGGGTTTCATGCATAAACTAGAGCTACCCTAGAACCAGAGGCTGGAGCTAAAGATCAAATCTCTATATTCTTTAAGGTCAAACTCAACAATGAAAAAAAATTGAGCACATGGGTGAATAAATACATCTCCTTTCAGATATGACAACCAAGATATCGAAATCAAATCATGAAGATCAATAATATGAGGCCAGAGGCCATTAAAATGACAGATGAGTGTCATGGATCTGAGACGATCTAATTTGGAAATAGTTTCCTCCCTCAAATAGATGGTAGGTGTTGGTGCCTCATGCACCAAATAAGATGAAGGGTTTTAATTCCTCTTGACAATGTCATGGAACGCGCTTCCATGGAAGTCATCAGAAGTAGGGGGAGATCCCTTGGAAAGACTCACCAGCGTCCCACCAAAGGGATTGGATAGGGAAGATCTGAATCCTGGAGAAAAGGAACCAAGGCAAGGAGTGTCAATGAGAGACCAAGCCTCCATTGCTGGAGAAGGACCTGCAATCGATCCCCGCACACACAGAGAGGCCACGAGCAAAGGGGGTAGCCAAGACTAAACCCTAGTCTCTGAAGCTAGTCCAATGAAAGGGAGTCACATGCACCAGCTCATCGCGTAACTCATCCTAACTCGCAATATTTACAATTATTAACAAGATTAAAAAAAATTAATCACCCCCCATTGTTATGAGGAAAATCTCTCTATGGCCAGGGGTAAACCACAACAGACAAAAATGATTGTAGAATTCAACTCTAATATCAAGTATGTTATATAAATAAATATGCTAGCAAGACAAGATAAAAGGCCTACCTTGTCTAGACGTTCGATGAAGTCCATCATTGCGCACTTGACTCAAAGAAATACACCTACAACTAGTCCTCAACAACCAAGAAACACAAGAATGTGGTGATAATATATAATGTTAGCACATTCAATAGCATAATCCATCAACATTCATAACAAATACGCCCATGGAATAAAAACTCAAATACTTGCAAGATATTAATTAGACAAGAAAAGAGTATTTCTATAAAAGTGTAATCCGTAGAAGTGAATGAATTACAAACTTCTGTGTCGACACGGTTCGGAAACAAGAAACTAAGTTCCTTCTAGTTGGGCCTCCACCACTTCAATCCTCCACCAAAGGAAAGCTCATATAAGAGAGACAATGAGGTTCTCAAAAAGTAGGGAAGATCTTGGGGGATGAACAATGTGTTCGTACTTAAAGGACAAAGGGATGCAAACTCAATATGAAGTGAATAAATTCTCCAGAGCAACTTTTCTCTCAAAGTTGAATTCTTCTCCTCTTTTCCATAGCTCAGATTTGGCCCATTTGTATCCTTCAAGTGGAACTGAAGGGTCGATTCAAAATTTTTTTAGTATACAGAAGGTCAAGGATCATGGATCTCATGATGTGACATGGAAACCCAACACCATTTTTTAATTTTGGGCACAAATTCCAATGTACGAGGGTTTAGTGGTGCAACTTGCATATATGCATTTTGTACTATAGGTAGGGAACATATATGTGGAAAAATAATATTTTTATCTCTGGGATTGCAAAAATGGACTTCAATTCTGCATATAGAAATGGAAAAATGCCCTCGGTGCAAGTTTGCATAGGGTGAGGCAAATCTTTCTATAAAATATGCCCCCTAATGTGTGAGGTCAGAGGAGTATCTGTGATGGCCGAAATACATTATAAGACCCAAAAGTGGAGTAATGGGGACCCAACTGGAATAACTAGTTGCTCATTACAATCTATACTAACTTTGCACACATGGCTACCAATTTGAATTACACTGCAAATCCATGTGAAAATATACCAAACAATTGTCCATGGCCATGAATAGGCAATAAAAAGGTGGCTACATGCCAAAGATTGTCATAGTCACGAATGGGACCTAGTAAAACCAGTCTCAAAATAAATCTGAAGATATCTGTATACAATGGAGTACAATCTGATCTCCCATGATCACTAAAGTCACATAGGTACTGGTCCATTGAAAGGTAGAAACAACTCAGGGAAGATGCGACTATAAACTGATGTCTTCAAGTCTTCTACACAATCCTCCAAAGGTGCAAGTCTAGATCGTGTGAATAAAGGATTTGAGGTCGAACACAATGAGACTTTGTTTGATTACCGATCATTGAGGTATACCATTAACAAATGCGAGACAACCTATCGATGATGAAAGTAGGTATCAAGGCACCGAGTAAATTCTTACAAGTGTGAATAAAGGATTCAGGTTCGAACACTTGAAGAATCCATCGATCATGAGACATTGTTGTATTCCCAATTGTCGATGGTGAGAGAACCTTCCACTAATGACTACAAGCCTCTAGGTACTCATAGGACTCTATGTCTCGTCTCCATAATAGATGAGATGAAGTCGATGGAAGGAGAACTGTGGAAAGGAGAGCATTAAGGCATCTCTCATCATTCAACACAAGGTACAAAGCAATAGATTGATGATTTGGAGGAAATTGGATGAAGACCATGTTCACTAACCACCAATCATGTGCATATTTTGTGTATGCCAGATGAAAGAGGTACACGAAAAAGACCCTATGAATAGAATCCAATAATGAAAACTATTGACAAAGGCGAGGAAACCACCAGTAGGGCTAATGGCATCCAAGACATTGCATGAATCCCAATGTATGAATAGATGTCTTTCCATATAACACAAGGTAAACCACCCAGTCAACGACCAATGATGAAATCTTGAATTCTAGGTTCAAGGTTACCTACCAATGAGGAAATTAGGACCAGGGTGTGCAATAGGACTACAACTTCATGTGATTCTAAGACAGACTGATGGTATGAATGACATGCAAATTCAAGAGTTCTGAGTAATGGATGAAAAAGGTTGATAGACATCCTTTGAACAAGAGCATGATACATATGGAAGACTCTCTGTAATAAACCAGATATAAAATGTATGCGGAACAGAAATAAAATGCTAGTAATGGCAGAATAACAACAATATAACCAGAACATTCACCACAATAACACTGAAACGATATGAGAATAATAATAGAAATAGCACTTTGAATCTGAAAGTAATGTTTAGGGGCCTCTTCGAGGGGGAAACCTCCAGTTAAGAAGAGCTCTATTACAATAATATCCAAGCTAGGGTTCTCATACCCTTGACTCCTATTTATACTAAAAAGAATCATCTAGAGGAAGAACCTTTAGAAGCAGAAGCTTCTATTAAGTCTTCTTACATCCACCTTATTCTATTTATTGAAAGGCCTTATTAATATTGACCTTTATTACATCCGAATATATTGTTCTAGCTATGTGTGGGTTAGGAACATAACATGTCCACCCCATTAAACAAATCCTTGTCCTCAAGGCTTGAGATGAGGAAATTGTTGCAGAATGGTAGTTGGTTCCCAAGTGGCATCTGTTGGAGTTGTATCTTTCCACTGGACTAGCACTTCCTTGTTGGTTCTTTGACGTAGGCGAAGCTCACGCTGGTCCAAAACTGCTTTTGGCTATAGCCAAATGGATCCTTCTTCAACTAACTCTGGAAGGTTGGTTTGAATTTGGCACTTAGCTCCAATCACCTTCTTTAAGCATGAAACATGAAAAGAAGGATGTAGCTTCGAATGGTTGGGAAAATCTAACTAATAGGATACTTGTCCCACATGCTTGAGAACAATATAAGGACCATAAAATTTGGGCTCTAGATTCTGATAATTCTCGGCCTTGAGGGAAGTTTTCTTGTAAGGTTGCAGTCAAAGAAACACCTGATCCCCTTCTACAAATTGACGTTCAGAGCGACCTTGATCTACTTGTTGCTTCATGAAATTTTGTGCCATGACCAAATTATCTATGAGGGTACGGAGAATAGCCTCTCAAGCTGTAAGTGTTAGGTCAACCACCTGGACCTTCGAGGCACCTGGTAAGTATGAGAGAAATGAAGGTGGCTTCTTTCCATATACTTCTTTAAAAGGAGTCATGCGTGTAGTTGTATGGTATGAAGTGTTGTACCACCATTCATCTAGGGGTAACCATTGAGCCCACTGATTTTTATTTTTCGAGGAAAAATACCTCAAATATGTTTCCAAACACTTGTTGACAACTTCTATTTGGCCATCAGTCTGGGGATGATAAGTTGTGCTGAGATGCAATTCAGTGCCTTGTATCTTGAACAATTCTTGCCAAAAATTTCTTGTGAAAGTTGGGTCACGATCAGAAACAATAGAATGCTGCATGCCATGAAGCTTGAAGACCTGATCCATGAAACTTTGAGCCACCATGGATGTTGTAAATGGGTGTTGAAGGGCGTAGAAATGAGCATACTTGGAAAGGAAATCAACAACCACCATGAAGATGGATTTATTTCCCGATTTGGGTAAGCTGGTAATAAAATCCATAGAGATATCTTTCCAAATAGCAATTGGAATCGGGAGCGATTGTAGTGTTCCCAGATATTTGACTATTTTTCCCTTGTTGCATTGACACACATCACATTCAGATACAAAATTATGAATGTCCTGTTTCATACCATCCTAGAAAGAGGAACGTTTGACCCTGTCATAGGTTTTGGTGAACTCGGAGTGCCCTGTTGTGGGTGTTGTTGGTTGTGGAGCCTGATTATCTTCCTGATTCAGAGGTCCTTGCTTTCAGCCGTGTTTATACCCCATGAAGTATTTACACCCCAGAAGTATGTACACTCTTCCACGCGGAGGAGTGCAAAGGGGGGGTACCCCCTCTGTGGGGTCCGGGGGGCCTATCCCCCCGGCTGGGGGGTCTGGGGGCAAGCGGGCCCCCAGCAGGGGTTCGGGGTTGAAGCCCCTGAAGAAACAATTGCCTTGTAAAAGTATATTGTAATTTCATTGTAAATCTGGACCGTTCATTATAAGGTCGCAGATCTAACGGTAGAGATTATGTTAGGGTTTTTTGCCCAAGAAGGAAACCCTGTTTTATGAGGGAAATGTATTGTGGCTATGGTTGATGGTGAATATTGTATTCTGAGAGAGGAGACTGTGAGATAAAGAAGAGGAAGTTACAATGGGTTTTGCTGTAGGTTGTATCCCTTCATTTGCTGGATAATAATAAAGGAAGGATCTGGCAATTGTTGGATCATGTTGTCATTGATGCCAATGGTTTGATTGATTGATGTCAAGTGATTGATTGATTTCAAAGGATTGATTGATTGATGATTTATGTAATATAATATGTATTTTCCTTGATGAGAATGCATAGATGAAGATGGA